>CANJKZ010000430.1:1165000-1367500 GCA_947471745.1 Closterium sp. Naga37s-1
TCCACTACTCCCTGGTGGGGAGCGTGCAGACAGAGAGAGCGGAGGAGAGGGAGGGAGGGAGCGTGAGGGGGAGAGGGGAAGAGGGCACGGCACGATAGGGGCAGGCTTTGAGGAATTGGCTCGGGGGTACCTGGTCGATGAGCACGTTGCGCACAACCGGGGTGGAGATGTTGAGAGCATGAACAGCACAATCACATTTTTTTAGGCGCCTCAAGCATAGGCTCGGGCGGGCGGGCGTGCGTACCTGGTCAATGAGCACGTTGCGCACGACCAGGTTGGCGATGTTGAGCACAGACAGCACGGTCACAAGCATATGGGCGCCTAGAAGATCGGCACAGGGGTGTACCTGGTCGATGAGCACGTTGCGCACAACTGGGTTGGCGATATTCAGCACAGACAGCACCGTCACAAGCCCCTCCGGTGGCAGCACGTGCGCGGGAGGCTCTATGCTGCAGCAGGGGGAAGCGGGCAGAGGAAAGGAAAGGGCTGCGGCGGTCACGAAGGCAGGCAGGAAAGCGGGAAGGTGGAAGAGTATGTGTTCGTTTTTTAAAAGGATTGACTCGAAACGAGGGTTACGGGGGGAGGGGTTCAACATACCTTCAGAGGAGGGCAACATGTGCTGGGGAAAATGGCAATAAGAACCAAGCGGGAAGAAAGAGTGGGGTGGAGAGCAAAGACAAGAGGATGGTGGAGAGGAGAGAGGGCATACAGGGGAAGCTTTTGAGAATTCTCAAAAGTCGCACCAAGCGGGAAGAAAGAGTGGGGCAAAGAGCAAAGACAAGAGGACGGTGGAGAGGAGAGTGGGCGTACGGGGGGAGGTCAAAGCCGTAAGTAACGACATTGAGGTTTTGTAAGCCGATGGAGGCTGCGAGACGCTTGAGCACATGGTAGTCGTCGAGACAGGACACTATGAAGGAGTTGAGCGTCTGCCCCACCGCCACCTCCACCGCCATACTGTAATGCGCTGACTCCAGTGACTGGGGGAAGCAGGAGTGGGGGGGGCGAGGGGAGAGTGGGGGGCGAGTGGGGGGAGAGTGGGGGGAGAGTGGGGGAGAGTGGGGGGAGAGTGGGGGAGAGTGGGGGGAGAGTGGGGGGAGAGTGGGGGGAGAGTGGGGGGAGAGTGGGGGGAGAGTGGGGGGAGAGTGGGGGGGAGAGTGGGGGGAGAGGCAGGAGACTATGAAGGAGTTGAGCGTCTGCCCCACCGCCACCTCCACCGCCATTCTGTAATGCGCTGACTCCAGTGACTGGGGGAAGCAGGAGTGGGGGGGGCGAGGGGAGAGTGGGGGGCGAGTGGGGGGAGAGTGGGGGGAGAGTGGGGGGAGAGTGGGGGGAGAGTGGGGGGAGAGTGGGGGGAGAGTGGGGGGAGAGTGGGGGGAGAGTGGGGGGAGAGTGGGGGGAGAGGCAGGAGACTATGAAGGAGTTGAGCGTCTGCCCCACCGCCACCTCCACCGCCATTCTGTAATGCGCTGACTCCAGTGACTGGGGGAAGCAGGAGTGGGGGGGGCGAGGGGAGAGTGGGGGGCGAGTGGGGGGAGAGTGGGGGGAGAGTGGGGGGAGAGTGGGGGGAGAGTGGGGGGAGAGTGGGGGGAGAGTGGGGGGAGAGTGGGGGGAGAGTGGGGGGAGAGGCAGGAGACTATGAAGGAGTTGAGCGTCTGCCCCACCGCCACCTCCACCGCCATACTGTAATGCGCTGACTCCAATGACTGGAGGGGGGAAGAGGGTGTGAAGGGGGGAGTGGGGGGAGAGTGCGGGGAAAGAGAAAGGGAAGAGAGGGAGGAGAGGGGGAAGAGAAGGCGGGAGGGAGTAGGGAAGTGGGGGGGGGCGAGAGGGCACAGACGGGAAATGGTTGAACGAGAGCATGATAGTCCTCAAGACAGGAGACTGTGAAGGAGTCCAATCTCCGCCCCACCGCCACCTCCACTGCCAGACTGTAATGCGCTGACTCCAATGACTGGGGGAGGACAGAGAGGAGGAGGAGTGGGGGAGACGGACACGGAAGGGGGGTGGCCGAAACTCCTGTTGAGTCGCCTCGGATGTAGACAGCAGCGGTCCACTGGCACATCTACTGCCAGGCTGAAGTCGCTGTGGTGCGCTGACTCTAATGGCTGGAGGGGAGGACTGAGAGGGAAGAACGGGGGGAGGGCAAGGGGAGGGGGAGAAAATGTTGTGACAGGAACGAAGGGGGGGGCAAAGAGAAGATGGAGGGAGAACGAGCGGACGAAGAGTGCTTCGAAGCGGCTCCAGGCAGCATGTGGGAGAGAAATGTGGATGGAGGTTTAGAGAGCGAGCATGGATGAAGGTGAGATGGAAGGGAGGGTTATGGGGAGGTGAGGGCGAGTAGGACCAGCGATGGTTGAAGCAAGGCAGAGCAGAGTATGGCAAAAATCGACGAGTTTGCATTGCATTGTGTAGCAAGGGATGGGCACATCTGAAACGTGGGCATCGGCATGGGTACACGCGTGAGCATGGCAATAGGCATGCGCATGGGCATGGAGCATGGGGCATGTGCATGGGGCAAGGGGCATGGGGAATCACCAGATGAGCTCCAATGGGGCCGATGGGCGGGCGCCTGAACCTCCCAATGTTCATCTCTATTTGCCTCAGCAGCTGCGTCACCTTTTGGCCTCCGAATGCCGTCAGCTGCCTCACAGCACCGAACAGCACCGCACAAGACGGCACAGCACAGCACGGCACAGCACAGCACGGCACAGCACGGCACAGCACAGCACGGCACAGCACAGCACAGCACAGCACAAGACAGCACAGCACACAACAAAACCCAAGAAGACAGGCAAAGAATTGCTTATCACAGGAAACAAGATGCGGCGCACAGGGGGCAAGGGCCAGAACAACAGAGTGACCGCGCATGCGAGTGCAGCGCGGACGAACAGGCGGAGAGCAGCATGACGTTGGATGCTTGGAGTGAGTGTCATGCCGTCACTGACATGGACGTGTGCAGTGCAGTGCCATGCCGCACACCACCCCATATCTCACATCATGCCATGCCGCACACCACTCCACGCAGCACCACACCATCCCCCCAGCAGTCTTACCTTGTCCCTGGCCTCATCTCTCCGCCGCCTCAGCCACGCCTGCACGTCCCTCGCCCTGGCCCGCGCGTCATCCTCCTGCAGTGGCAACAGCACGGGAGAGGGCGGGAGACAGAAGTGAGGGAGACGCGATGGGACTTTTGAGTCGACTCAAAAGTCACGCCTGCACGTCCCTCGCCCTGGCGTGCGACATCCTCCTGCAGGAGCAACAGCACGGGAGAGGGCGGGAGGGAGAGGGAAGTGAGGGAGAAGCGAGGAGTTGGGGGATACTGGAGTTAGGTTCAGAAGGCGTGGACGGGGTCCTCCTAATGGGGAGGGGAATAAGGTCAAGAAGGTCAAGTTGCTGATGGGTAGAAAGGAGAGAAGGAGGAGAGAAGGAGGAGCAGGAGGAGGATGAGGAGGAGGAGGAGATGAAGAGGCGGAGGGTTTTGGGCCCTAAAACATATGGTTCTATCCTTGTAACACTGAACTGTAACACATGTGCACCTATGAATAAGCCACGCTAGGCCCCATCCACCTCTTTTCTCCAGCACCTCTCTGCACCGCACCTGTTTTTTCAAATCCTCCTGCTCGCCCTCGGTCTCCCTCATCCCCCCCTGCGCCGCCTGCAGCTCCCGATTCACACTGCCCACAGGCAATCCAATGCAAGCACGAGATGGTTTTGAAAATTTGCGAGAAAAAAAAAATGCCCTTGATGGAAAAGGAAAATGGATGCGAGGGGCCTGCCCCCCCCACTCACACGTGCACAGCCGATAAGTTTTTTCTCTGTAGCACCAAAGAGCATGCTCAAGGCAGACAAAGTGTGGAGAACTGACCTGTCGAGCCTCTCCTTGGCCTCCTCCACTTGGCTCTGCTTTGCTGCCACCTCAGCATCCCGCTGCGACCGATCCGCCTGGGAATGTGCGGGCGGGGGCGAGGGGTGCACAGAGCTATGCACTGAGCGCACACACACAGCGCAGACGCCAGCCAGAGAATGCATCAAGGAGAATGGAGAAAAGCAGAAGAAGCAGGAATGAACGTGCGGAAACAAGAACTCAGGACGAGAAAACGCATCTTCCATCCCCCAACCCACACCCCCCTCTCACTCCCTTTCACCCACCCCTCATCTCCCCTTTCCCGCAATTCCCTCTCCAGAAGCCCTTTCCCTCTCCTCTTCACCCTTCCCCTACCTCCGCCTGTGCGCTTGTGCACCCGTGCGCCCACCTGTGAGTTCCTGCTGGCGCGGTCCTGCAGCTCCTGGATGCGAGCGGTGAGCTCCTGTGCGCGCCGCCTCTGATCCTCCACCGTGCGCTCGTGCCGCCCACACGCTGCCTCCACTGTGCCGCGCTGCCGGGACGCCTGCAGGGTGTGGGAGAGTGTGTGAGTGCCCGTGCAACATTGGGGAAGGAGATGAGGTTTTGAGGGAGGCGGAGGGTGTGCAAGGAGGTGGCAGCGCGCGAAAAGGGGAAGTGGGGAGGTTGCAGGAGAGTTGAGGTCTCAAGTTGATTCCATCATGGTTGTACTTTTGAAATTGACACAGTGGACGAGGGCGGGGTGTGGGTAATGGGGACGGGGAACAGGGGGAGGGTAGGATGAGGAAGGAAAGAGAGAAAGAGAAAGCTATCAGATATGCATTTTGCAATAAAGAAACGGCTCTGGCTCCACACACATCCAATCCAAACTCAGGTAGTGACCATCACTGTTTCTTACCAGTAACCCAAAGGCAAGCACGGACAGCATACCATCTTCCAACTCGTCTCCATCTCTCCCACCCCCTTCCCTTCCCTCCCCATTTCCCTTGCCCCTTCCCCTCCCCCTTCCCATCCCCCCTCCACTACCCTCTCCCCTCCCCCCTCCCTTCCCCTTTTCCTTCCCTCCTTTCCTCACCCCTTCCCCGCTTCCTGCCAAGCCCTTACCAACCCCTCCCATCTCGCCAGCCACCTCCGCTCCCACCCGCACCCCTCTCACTCTCTTCCTCTCGCGTGAACCTGGGCGAGCTGTTGGCGGAAGCGGTCCTGCTCAGCCTTGACGCGCTCCACCTCGTTGCTGCACCCCTTCACGCGCCCCATGTGCTGCTCCATCTGCTGCTGCACCGCCTCCACCCGACTCTGCTCATGCCCACGCATGCAAGAGCCACCAGGGAAGGGCAAGGGCGGATGCGGGAGGTGTGGGAAGAAGGGAGTGGGGAGAGGGTAGAGAATGTGGGGGAGGGGAGAGGGAGGAGAAAAGGATATGGCTTGGGGCGAGAGAATAGAGAAGCGGGGAGAAGGAAGAGGGGTATTTTGATATTTTGTTGCTGCAACCCTTGACGCGCCCCATGTGCTGCTCCATCTGCTGCTGCATCGCCTCCTTCCAACTCTGTTGCCCGTGCATGTGCCACCATGGGGGAGAGAACGTGGGAGAGGAGAGACGGAGAGAGGAGCGAGCAGAGGGAAACAAAAAAGGGATAAGGGGAGAAACTTGGTTTCTTTGTTGGAGTATTTTAAACACTTTGATATGAACCCAAGTAAATCAAACAGAATCACCTCCATCCATCCGCATAACCAGTCATACACATTCCCAAATCCATATCCACCATCTCACCCACCTCACAACCCCACAATCAATTCACCACCCCACTCGCCCATTTTCATACACATCCGCTCCTCCATTCCCACTTCTCCCCTTCTCCCCCTCTTCCATTCCACCCTTTCTCTCCCACGTCCCCACCCCGCCCACCCACCTGTGCAGTCGCCAGGCGCTCCTCCAATTCCGCCACCCTCTCCTGCGCCTCGCGCTTGGCCCTCTCCGCGTCCTCCACCTCTTGCTCCGCCTCGTGCACGTACGCCCACGCCAGCTGCTTCGTCACGCGGTCCGCCTCCTGCCCGCGGCTCTCCGCCTCCTCCATCTCGCGCACCTGCTGCTCCGCCTGCCGCGCCTTCTCCTCCAACGGCCCCAGCGCCACCTCTGCCTCTCCCAGCTGCCGCCGGCACACCACCAGCCGCCCTGAGATGCTGCCCAGACGCGCCGAGACCTTTTCCAGTAGCGTGGCCTTGATGAAGAACTGCATGCGCGGGGGGGTGTATGTGGGGGGGGGGGAATGGGGGACTTTTGAGTCGACTCAAAAGTCGCCAAGACCTTTTCCAGTAGTGTGGCCTTGATGAAGAACTGCATGTGTGGGGGGGGGGAGAGTGTGCCGGGATGGGGGAGTGGGAGAATTTGGAATAGAGAGAGAGGAGCAAGTGTGGCGCGACGGCAGAGTAGGTGAAGTATGGAAGGCCGTGGGTTGTTGTGGGGACTACAAGAGCTTAAGGTGGACATGACAGGTCGCGCGGGGGTAAAAAGCGCGGGGAAAGACGGTTGTCGGGAAGGATAGGGAAACGGAAGGGATAGCAAGGGAAGGGGCAGGGAAACTGGGAGCGGTTATACGAGGAGGGGCAAGGTGAGAAGTTGAGGAGGGTGGGTGGGTAGGTGATTGCGGGTAGCACCTTGTACTTGTCTTTGGGCGTGCCGGAATGCAGGAACTCGCGACTCTTGTCCTGGGACATGACTATGCACGGATTGTCCACGTCCAACTGAAAGCAATGCGTTTATGCACACGCACATGGACATGCACGCACACACAAGCCCCCAACAACCCCTCCTCCCCTTTCCTTCCTCCATCGCCGCACCCAATTTCCACCACACACACACACACACACCCACACACACACACACACACACACACACACACACACACACACAGACACACACACACATACCCCGACGAAAAACGAAACCTCCATCCGACCTTCCCATCCCACAGTAAGATATGTACGCACACAAGCAAGAAACAAAAGGAGAAAAAGGCCAAGGTCAACTCTCATACGAGCGTCAATGCAGTTCGGTGCATGGCAGAATGAGAGAGCAGCACAGAGCTGTGTCTGCGTGCCAAGTCCTGATTGCACCATCCCCATGACTAGAGTTTGTGTGGGAGTGACTGAGATGTGTCCCCAGTGCGGTGCAGTGCTGTGCACTGCATTGTCTTGATGTGTGATGGGCAAGCAGGGGGGTGTTATGGGGGCTACTCACGTTGAAGTGAGCTGTGAGCTCGTCCAGGTCCTCCCTCTTGCTGCGCACCTTCCTGCCTGCTCAGCGGGCCATGTCATATGAGGATGCATCACACATGGGGCATGATGCATGAAGGGTGGCACATGGCACATGACACATGATGCATGGCACATGATGCATGATGCATGATGCATGGCACATGACGCATGATGCATGATTCGAAACACGAAACATGATCCATCGCCACAATCATGCATCTTCCGACCCCCCTGCCTCGACCCCTGTTGCACCCTCACAAGTACCACACCGTTCCCGCTCCCCGCACTTCACGCTTCCCCCCCTTTTCCGAAAATCATTTCCCCTTGCCAGCGGCGGCACGCAACACGGAAGTCTTTGAGGGCGAGAGTGGAGGAGCCGTGGTCAGTGATGTGCCACTCCACCATCAGGCGCGGCCCAAACTCGAGTTTCGAGTCTACTACAAATCAAAACAAAAATCGAATAAAGAAATTCCCTCGCCAGCGGCACGCACCGCGAAAGTCTTTGAGGGCGAGCGTGGAGGAGCCGTTGTCCGTGATGCGGCGCTCCACCGTCAGGCGCGGCCCAAACTCGTCGGGGCGAAACGCCTCCTCGCCCTCGTTGTTCAGCTCCACGCTCACCACCGCCGCGCTGCAGGAGAGAGGGGCATGTGGGAGGGAGGGGGGAATGGCGGATGCGCGGAGGGGGGGATGGCGGACGGGTTCGCGGAAGGGGAGGGAAAGAGGCGGGGAGGGGGGAGAGTGAAGCAGGAGGGGTGAGTGGGAGAAAGTTAAGGGATGACGGCGGGAAGCAGCAGCAGCAAGTATGAGTTGGGACAAGGGGGAAGGTGTGTGCAATGAGACAGACTACTTCGCTCTTGGCTTTGTCAGGCGTTTAGAAGCCACACAGACGGTAGTAGGAGACATGAGTGATGCAGTAGGACGTCGAGTGACCTCCACTCACGGGGTACAGGAGAGAGAAAAGCAAATTACAACTGAGATCAACGAGAGGAGCATCTTCCTAAGGCACGTCGGAAGAACAGTCTGGTCGTGGTGGTGGTGGGGTGGTGATGGGAGATGGTGGGAGTGAGAACGGTACCTGCATCCGGTGCGAATGAAGTCCTTGATGGCGGACGCGCGGTTCGTCGTACGCGCTCGCGTGCCGAACGCCACGCACAGCGCCGTCAGCACCGCGCTCTTGCCGCCTGATGGCGCGGAGAAAGACAAGGACAAGGACACGAGATACAGATGCAGGGGTGAATATGCACTCAGGATGCGCAGGATAGAGAACGGCACGACCTCTTGCACTTTTGAAATTTCTTAAAGTGGCCGCAAGTAACCTCGCTATATGAATATCACTGGTTTCGCAAACTTGACCGGTCTTTCTAATGCGCGGCTCCGGATTTCTACGCACTTCCGTTAGAACCAGTAATGAAGTTGACGTGGCGGATAAAGTCCACGTGGAGTGCCTCGTGGCACATAAAATTGCGCAAGTCCATGCAGCGGATCCAACCCGCGCCTCCCTCACTCCCACTACCACTCGCTGTGCCATTCGCAAGGCCATTCGCGCTGCTACCCGCGGCTGCCTGGCTCATCGTGCTCTAAGATTGTAACTAATAAGTCGACATGGGACGTGATGCTGTAATAGGAATGCAGGGTTCGTTGTTCGAGCACCAAAATGGACCCGAAGCGGAAGGTCTCGAGGTGTTCAATGGATTTGAATTATCAAACATCGAGCCTGGAAGCCGTTCGCTAAAGGGTGACCTGTGACATCGAGCCTGGCCGTCATCTATGTTCGTTGGCTTATGTAAATATCGAAGAGATGTTTACAATGGCTTGTTTCGTGGTACTGGAAAAGCTTTAAAAGGGGATTTTTGCTCCACCAACGCAGAAATCAAGGGTCGTTCCCCACAAATGACGTGGTGGGCAAGGTTCGTCTCAGCGATATCCGTCGCACGGCTGACCAAACCTGCGAAACATATTGGGAAAATATGCGAATGGTAACATACATGGGGCTTTATAACACGTACGGTAACCATAACAATGAATTTTCACGCGTTTGGTAACTCGATTCACGCGTTTGGTAACTATACACTGGCAAGCCATCACGCGAATGGTAACTAGAAGAAACCCTCGTCCAACTTGACCCTGATTCTGGTTTTTCCCGCTCGCGCCAGACTGAATTGACGAGTCCTGAAGCACGAAATTCTGACACACTTTCCGAAATTCTGACACACTTTCCGAAATTCTGACACACTTTCCGAAATTCGGACTATTTCGTAAACAGTTGCTGTTTTGAAAACCGTTTCTCATATAACGCTGATATTCTGGCGCTCGCGGAAAACTGATTTTACTTAATTCTATCGAACAACCGGGGCAAAAAATATATACCCCTTTCGGATGGCAAATGATTTTGAGAGCATCAACCCTAAACTCCTTGCGACAGGGCGTTCAATGCTATTTCTACAATAAAGGCATGCCATTCGGAAGGGTGTATTATTTTCTCACCTCCAAAATTATCCCACGCTGCACTAATCACACATTGATTTTTTATAAAAGTATTGTCGCTTTTCCGGGAAAATTTCATCATTTTGCAATTATGCAATCATGCTTGCAAGAATATTATTGTACTTGTTAATACTATATTTCAGAGCTTAAAATAGATATGAAACGGCTCTGAAACTATTTGGTCCGTGGTAATTGAACAAACGCGATCCTTCAAAGTCACGGCGGGAATCGTTCAAGATCGATTAAACGGTGCGTGAAATATTTCAATTTAACAAATTCCTCTTAGTCAGGATCATTTCGGCAGGAGTTTCATCTAGTTACCATTCGCGTGATCATTCGCCAGTGCTAAGTTACCAATTGCGTGAAACGAGTTACCAAACGCGTGAAAATGTACTGTAATAGTTACTGTACGCGTTAAAGAGCCCCATGTATGTTACCATTGACATACTTTCCCAAACATATTTCACCCATCAGACTAGGCATCGATTCGAGTCTTCACATCCGAGCCTGCTCGTGCCGAAGCAAATTACGTCTGGCTAGTTTTCCACACCCGTCATGCTGTTGATGTTGCCCTCTATACTCACATTTGCCACCACCTGCAACCACTTCGTCTTGCCCAGGCCAATGCCCTTCCCTCCGAACCACCCCATCCCTCCCATACCAACCCTGCTTCAACACTACTGAAGAATCTCACAAGCTCGTTCAATTCAAACCCTCCCACCAATTTTGCTGCCTCACTTCTGGCTGAGCTTCTGCTGTGATTGTCACTACTCCAGCAAATCCACGGTGGAAGTGGTGACAGATTCGCCCTTGAGAAATTTTCTGCTCAGCAACATTATTTTTTCTGTACGTGTCATCTGTTTGCTTGGTAGTCACCGCCTACATGTTCGTCTCTGGGCGTTTGGACATGACATTGAAAGCTGTGACTGAGCGCGATGTATGGCCTCATTTTCGCATGATCGTTTTTCCTGCATCCTCAGTCCCTTGCATCTTACCCTCTCTCATTTCAACGAGATCTAGCTAGCTTCTCCTTGGTAGATGTCGCATTCGTTGGGCTCGTTCAGCTTGTCGCTAGATTTGGGGCTCCCTTGGCACATTTGGGGCTCTAGATTCAGGTGCTCGTTGAACCCAGCCCTGATAGATGATATTAAATTCCACGAGATCTGATGGTTGGCCACTCATACCTGTCATCCGGGTTGTGATTCGAAACAAGAAGTGTATTGCTGCCTGCTTGGCGCAATTTCTCAATGACATTTCCAGATCAATTATCGACATGAGCCATTGCCGTTGGCCATGTGTCGAAATGATGTCAATTTATTTGTGTTCACAAGATCTACGATACTAGCGTGTTTTTTAATTTGTTTTGGTTGTCAATGCCTTGAATCCGCAACCCTTTTTGTTCGAAACTGCAGGCTCTTCTCACAGTCACATTGAGCGCAGTTGACAGCATCAGCCATGGATGAAACCTACGATGTCATCGTGCTGGGAACCGGCTTGAAGGAATGCATTCTTAGTGGTCTTCTTTCTGTCAACAAGTATAAGGTAATCATATCTTTCACATCTAGCTAAGATGTTGAAATTCATAATGTCGTAGTTTTTACTTATGAAGTGTTTGTCCTGTTCTTGGCAGGTTCTCCATATGGATCGCAATGACTACTATGGTGGCGAGTGCGCATCGTTGAACCTCAAACAGGTTCGTAGGCCGTGCTGAGCATGCGCTCGATATATTGACCCTTCGTGTCCTTTTGGTTGCTTTCTTTCGTTTGGGTGGCCTTTTCTTTCCTGACGTCTCCTTTTTCAAATCGCACTTGATCTGCCGCACCAGCTGTTTGAAAAGTTCAGGCCAGGGGAGACTCCACCTACCTCGCTTGGTCCGAGCCGAGACTACAATGTCGACATGACACCCAAGGTACTTCTACACTTTGGTCATTCTATCATTATTCATCTTCTTCGTCTTGCGTCGTTCACTCACTCTGTCGCATAGCCATTATTCCTCAACCCGTCTCCCTCTTCCTTTTTGTCCTCTTCCGTAAATTCCTTGCGTTCTCTCAGTTCATGATGGCGAACGGTCTGCTGGTTCGTGTGCTCATCCGCACCGACGTTACCAAGTATCTGCAGTTTAAGGCTGTCGATGGCAGCTATGTCTTCAAGCAAGGCAGAGTAAGGCAATATTCACATTCGCTGCTTGCTTGCTGTCTCGTGTGTGGTAGAATCTTCTTCTCATTTCTTATCCTCCTGTCTCCAGGTGTACAAGGTGCCTGCTACGGACGTGGAGGCTGTTTCCTCGCCGCTGCTGGGATTCTTCGAGAAGGGCCGCGCCCGCAAGTTCTTCATCTTCGTGCAGGAGTATGACCCAGCCAAGCCCAACACGCACCAGGGCATGGACCTCACCACCGCCACCTCCAAGACCGTCCTAGAGTACGTGATTCTTTACTTTTAACCTTCCATCTCCATCACCTTCCTCCTTTTCTTAGCCTTCGATCTGTCTGTAAAGTCGTTGCTGCGCTTTGTTTTGAACCGTTTTGTTGGGCATTGTTGTGTGCAAATTGCAGGAAGTTCGGGCTGGACCAGAACAGCATCGATTTCATTGGCCATGCGCTGGCGCTCTACGATGACGAGTCCTTCATGTCGAAACCGGGCACGGAACTCATTGCGCGGTGCAAGGTATCACTTTTGACTGAGACCGTTGGCTTCTTCACTTTGCTCGTCTATCCCCCTCCCACCCCCTTGTTTCTGCTCTCTTTTTCTTGCTTACCCATTTCCTCCCCGATTATCCCTGTGCTGCCTCCATGGCTAACCTTTCCCTCCCCCCCCCTCCCCCTCCTTGCGCACATCCCCACCTGCATCACAGCTCTATGCCGAGTCTCTTGCCCGGTTTGGCGGTACCTCCCCGTACATCTACCCTCTCTATGGGCTCGGCGAGCTGCCTCAGGTCTGTACTCGCGTATCTTGCTGTTGGGATGCGTATTGCCTGTCATTCTGATCACCTGCAAATTCCAACTTTTGTTGCTATGATTCAGGCGTTTGCTCGGCTCTCTGCTGTCTACGGGGGGACGTACATGCTTGCCAAGCCAGGCTGCAAGGTATCATACTGTGTCTCCTTCGTGTCTCCTAATCGTCTCTGTAGCTTTCCATTCCTGCCATCTGCTTCCCGTTTTTTGGCAATCCTCTTGAACTACACGTTGTACGTTTTTTGCTGCTTGGGCCATTACTGTGGGCAGGTGGAGTACGACGAGAGTGGCAAGGTGTGCGGTGTGACATCGGACGGCGAGACCGCAAAGACAGCTAAAGTTGTCTGCGACCCGTCTTACCTTCCCGAGAAGGTATGTTCTTTCCCCTTAATTCGGTCCAACCAGTGTCCTTTCTAGCAGGCTGGATATTGGAAAATATAAACATCACAACAATCAATCGCATACATATACAACTGTGCTGTTGCTGGATCCCTTCTGCTGCCTGTGTACTAACCGTCCTGCAGGTGAAGGTTGTGGGCAAGGTGGTCCGTGCCATCGCCATCATGAGCCACCCGATTCCCAACACCTACGACTCACACTCGGTGCAGATCATCATTCCTCAGAAGCAGATCAACCGCAAGGCTGACATGTAAGAAAGGACCCATATTTTCCTCCTCGCCCTAAGCTTCTTTCGCCACACCTTCTCTCTATGCTTTCCCGCTCCCTCCCTTACACTGTCTAATAATCCCTGCCCCTTCTTCTGTTGTGGTCTGCCAAAATGTATCCCTTCCTTTCTTTTGCAGGTATGTCTTCTGCTGTTCCTACTCCCACTGCGTGGCAGCCAAGGGCAAATTCATTGCCTTTGTCTCCACCTCTGCTGAGACCGTAAGACCTGCTCGACTAGCCTATAGTATTTGGGGAACTATAGCAGCACAAGGTAGTAGTACATTTGTGATCCGGTCAAATGCTCACTAGTTGTGTCGTCGTCTTGTTTCCTGATGCTTTTCAGGACGACCCCAAGACAGAGCTGAAGCCTGGAGTGGACCTCTTGGGCGCTGTGGATGAGATCTTTTATGACAGCTATGATGTTTATGAACCCACCAACGACTGCACTGCTGACAACTGCTTCGTCTCCAAGGTATGCTGCTGCTCGTGCTACTTTCCCAGCTCTGATTCCCACCCGCTTCATTGATTCGAGATTAGACAAAATTTGTAGCTGAGCTGGTCACAACTGAGGTCGTCTTATGTCCACTCCGTGGCTCCTTGTTGCAGAGCTATGATCCCACGACCCACTTTGAGACAACAGTCAAGGATGTGCTGGACATGTACGCCAAGATCACTGGAAAGGTCAGTCCAAACCTGCTACCAACCTGAAATACTTCCGACCTCCTTGCCCTGCTTTTACGTGTAGTTCAAATCTTAACCCAACATATTTCACAGCCCAACCTTGTATAGGTGACGGTAGGGTTCTGTTTCTAACTTCATCCCTTGCATTGCACGCCCCGCGCCCCCATCCCATCGCTGTTTTCAGGAACTTGATCTGAGCCACGAGGACCTGAATGCTGCATCGGCCACAGACGAGTAGATTATGTTGGCTCCCTTAGTGGCTCCAGCTTTTGTTCCTATCTGTCGTTGCTGCTGTCGAGAGAGACTACCTTTTTCACTTCGAAGTGAAGAATACGTGTTATGGTCTCCATCGAGACTTAATCATTGTGGTTGTTAGTGCCAAAACTTGTAGACAGCTTACCATTGCTAGTAAACATCATGACTTGCTGAATTCAGCTGCTTTTGGATCAACCTACGGTATTGCTCTCTATGGTTGTGTGGATTGTCTAATCCTTTCTACAGTAGAAAGGAATTCTGAAAAAAAACACACATCTATTTGGGGTTCACATCGTTTTGATCACCTTAGTCACACACAGAATCTGAGAAGCAAAAACTCTAAAGGGCACCTCTGCTTCATTAGCAGCACATTTGTAGAGTACAGTTACTAAAATAGTGACCATACACACCCAGTAGGACAACAGTCCTAGTACCGTACCTTACACTCTGGCTTCACAACGGCACTTCTTGTACTAAACGACTTGCCTGCAACACACAAGCAGCGCACAGTCCCCTCCTGTCACCTCCCCACACTCTACATCCTGCCCTTCCTGGTCTTGGAAGATCTCTTCTTGCAGTCAGGCAGGGGTTTCCCACACAGCTTGGGGTTGCCGGGGCGGAAGCAGGAGGTTGGCAGGTCGGATAGAGTGGGGGGGACGGAGCCAGAGAGGGCGTTGCCAGCAAGTTGCACTTGCAGGGAGGGGGCAGCAGCACGCAGCAGAGCAGGGATGGTGCCTGACAGCCCGCTCCACGACACATCCAGCTCCTGCAGGGCCGTCAGCGATGCCAGCCCTGCAGGGATGCTGCCGCTCATGCGGTTGCGCGCCGCTAGCAAGGAGTGCAGAGCGGTGAAGCGCGAGAGGGACGAGGGGAGCGAGCCGGAGAGCTGGTTGGTGGAGACGTTGAGGGAGAGGAGGGAGGAGGCGCAGGAGGAGGAGGAGGAGGGGAGGAGGGAGGAGAGGGGGCCGGAGAAAGCGTTGGAGGAGAGGAGGAGAGAGGCGAGGCGCTGGTTGCCCTGGCAGAAGGCAGGCAGGGAGCCTTTGAACTTGTTGCGTGAGAGGTCCAGATGGGTGAGGGGGGGGAGAGCAGCGAGCGAGCGGGGCAGCGAGCCTGAGAGCAGGTTGTCGGAGAGGTCCAAGTGGGATAGGGCTGTGAGGCCGGTGACAAGAGCATTGGAGATGCTTCCTGTGAGTTTGTTGGAAGAGAGGTCCAAGTAGGAGAGGGGTACGAGGGAGGAGCTCTGGCTGCTCCCCTGGGGAGGGTCTGGGATGGGGCCAGAGAGCTGGTTGTGGGAGAGGTCGAGCAGCGAGAGGCACGAGGAGAAGACGAAATCGGAGATGCTTCCAGTGAGCTTATTGTGGCCCAGCCGAACCTCCACCCCGCACGCACGCTCCACTTTTCCTGGGCCTGTCGCTCGCTCCAAAAACGGGTAGGTCTGTTGCGCAAGAGTGCCATTGAACGAATTGTAAGAGAGGTCCAGATAGGTCAGGCTCATGACCCCATAAATATAACCCAAAGCCGGCAGATTTCCAGCCATAGCATTGTGAGACGCGTCCAGACTGTTCAACCCCCTACCCTCCAGACCATGCCACCGGGCAATCCCACCAAGCTGGTTCCAGCTCACGTTCAGATGCTCCATTGCAGGCGGCGCCGGTGGGACTTTCCCTGAGAGCCGGTTGTGGGACAAGTCACATGTTATCAGCGAGCCATTCAGTTCGGGAATGGTGCCGGACAGCTGGTTGTGCGACAGGTCGAGCGTCTTCATGGAGTATAAATTGACGATAGCAGGAATTGAACCCGTGAGCAGGTTGTGGGAGAGGTCCAACTCTACTAGAAATTTCTTTTGCAGGAGAGTGGCAGGGATGGGTCCCGACAGCTGGTTGTGCGATAGGCGCAGCAACGTCAACCAGAGGCTGTCAGAGAGCCGGAACAAGCTTTGCAGCGGGGCGCTGATGCGGTTGTGTGAGAGGTCCATGTAGTACGCGTTCCAGGAGGCCTTGCCGGGGCTGCACGTGAGGCGGTTGTGAGAGACGTTGAGTGTGTGGAAGTATTGCGGGAGAGGGGAGAGCGTGGCTGCGTCGCCCGAGAGCTCGTTGCTGCTGACGTCCAGACTCGTCAGCAGCGGGAACACCCCGCGGAGACCCCACAAGATAGCAGAGTCGGCGGTACTGCCATCGCTGGCAGCAGCAGCAGCAGCAGCAGCAGCGAGTGCAGAGACGTCCCCCTGGAGGGCGTTCCCCTGCAGGTGCAGGTCTGTGAGCATCCAGAGCGCGCCGAGCTCCCTTGGCAAGCTGCCGTCCAGCCGGTTGTGGTCCAGCGCCAGGCGCGTCAGCCCCGTGAGAAGACTCACCTGCGCTGGAATGGACCCCGAGAGAGCGTTCCCCCCCACGTCTAGAATCTCCAAGCTCAGCGACAGCGACGGTGCTGCTTCTGCTGCAGTGGTGGATGGGAGGACTTCTCCCGTGAGGTTGTTCCCGCGGAGGGTGAGCTCTCGCAGCGAGGGGAGAGCGAAGAGGGCGGGGGGGATGGAGCCGGAGAGGTGGCGGTTGGAGGAGAGGTCGAGAGCGACGAGGAGAGAGAGGCGCGAGAGGGACGGCGGCAGGCCGCCGGAGAGAGCGTGCCCGGAGATGCGTAGAGAGGTGAGGTGCGTCAGCTGCCCCACCGCCTCCGACAGACTCCCACTCGCGCTCGCACTCGAGTTGTCGCCAGGAAAGCCCCGCAGGAAGAACCGCACACGGGGGGGCGGAACGCCGTGCCCGCATCTCTTGTCTCCGTACTGGTCGTATTCGCATTCGGGCAATTCTGGAACGAAGTTGGGGTGCAGGAAGGCGAAAGTATTGCCCAGCAGGTGCAATGTGTCCACGTGTCCGTCTGCTGTGCATCCCACGCCGTACCACGCACACGCACTGCTGCTGCTCGCGTCCCAGCTGCGCAGTATCTCCGCCCACGAGCCGTTTCCGCCGTTCACTAACCCCGCTATCCCCGCTGCTCCCCCCGCTGCTCCCCCCGCTGCTCCTCCCGCTGCTCCCCCCACTGCTCCCACCGCTGCTTCCCCCAGGAGCGCATCGCGCACCGCCAGCAGCGCCTCAGTCTCCGCAGCGGACGCCTGCACGCCAGGCGCCGGCGCGGGGAGGTACCCCGCGCCCACGGCGCCCGCCATGCGCGCGCTGTTGTTGCTCACGCGCAGCGCATCCCAGTCGTGACTCCAAACCCGAGACCGCGAATCCCAGCGCGCGTCGAACAGCGGACCGCGCAGGTCGTTAAACCGCAGGTCCACGCGCGAGAACTTGTCGGTGAAAAACGCCTCGAGAATGCTGCCGGAGAAGTTAGCAGCTCGGAGTAGGCTTCCGCCTGGCGGAGGAGGGCGATGAGCGCGAGGAGGGCGACGAGGGCAAGGCGCGAGGGGACGGGGAGGGACGACTGGAAGGCGCTAGGAGGGAATGACGTCATGTAGGGATGTGAGATTGGACTGATCTTCGGATAAGAATGGCAGCTTACTGCACTGACTCGGTGTAAATATTGAAAAAGCGGAAATATAAAAGTTAAGTGATTAGTCCCTATGTTCGCTGACAATATCGAGCACAATTGGCGCTTGGAGTACCACTTGTTCTAATGCCGGGCGTTGTTGCACTGATTTTATGGGTGAGAGTTGAAGGAGGTCCAAGTAAATAGTAGTTGTAGTAGTACCTGTGACGTTGAGTAGCGGCACGATCGGGGACTCCCCACGATCGGAACGTTGACTTTGCTGACGGGACGCCACGAGGGCCTAAGGCGGAGGAGGGTTGAGCGGAAGAAGATTGGCGGAAGGGGTGCGCGAAGGGTACGAGGCGCGTTCTGACCCGACGCCTGCTGCGGTAACAAACAGCCATAGTAACAGCGCGTGCTGTTACGGCGCGATCGTAACCGCTGACTACTACCACCGGAAGTGGCGTGAAGAGGGATATTGGTGCAGCAGTGCCAACGAGTAGGGCTACTGCCAGCGAAGCCAAGTGCCTGGAATAGTTTCTGTCGAGTCCAGCTAGGCGCAGCCGTAAAACCTGCTTGTTGGCTGGGATTTCTGCGCGACTGAAGGCACCTACAAAGCGAGCCAAGAGGCTAGGGAAGGGAAAGGTGCGTGCGAGAGCAGCGGCCATGGTGGAAGACACGGCACGACTTGGAGAGAAAGTGGTGGAACGGGGAAGAAGAAGCTGGGAATGGAATGCATGTGCAGGTGGTGGGAGGAAACAGGGACAGGCAGAAAGGGAGGGAGGAAGGGAGTGGTGGTGGTTGGGAGGAATCGGCAGTTGGGTGTTGCTTGATTGGGTTCAAGCCGAGCCGCATGTCGCGCTGCAGGTGCCTTGCCCAGGTTCAGTTGGGATACTGTAGCGTATGGTGTACTGTATGTCCCGTAGGATGCGGCGGCCTCTCCGAGTCGCATGCCATATTGAGATCTATATTTTCAGGACAGTTTATTTGCATGGGCCCATGTATAATAATCACTACACACTACAGATACCCCGTTTCAAGGTACTCAGTGAAACCTGGACATCCTGCATAGTGAATAGCTAGTTAAAGTAAGAGTAACGATGCAGCTCCAAACGAGTCACGGCGGGACCGGAGGCACCAGCAGAAACCGCGCTGCTGGTGCTTGCAGGCCTGAGACGTATGATCATAGCTTCAGGATGTTGAGTGGCCCTGCAAACCAGTCATTGCCACCACTCATTGTGAGAATGGGTAGCCCTGCATGTTGGATACGCTCAATATCTCTATGAGCCTGCCCAGGTGACCTTTTTGCTGCACTACCGTACAAGCACAGCTACCACACTTCCTGCATGCTCCACCAAAAAGGCAAGAAGAAACCACAGCAGCATCACTCACAGATGAGGAATGAGTTGGTGCCTTTCTGAGCTCCTCCATTCTCTTAAAGGGATTCAGAAGCAGGTACTAACCTGTGTATTAGAGTAAAACCGGTAACTGTGGTCTGAAAAAAGCTGAGAAACAACAGAAGAAGCAGCGGTCAGTCCTCTCGCCTCCCCACTCCCCACACCCGGCCCTTCCTGGGCTTGGAGGACCTCTTCTTGCAGTCAGGCAGGGGCTTCCCACAGAGCTTGGGGTTGCCGGGGCGGAAGCAGGAGGTGGGCAGGTCGGAGAGAGAGGGGGGGACGGAGCCAGAGAGGGCGTTGCCAGCGAGGTGCACTTGCAGGGAGGGGGCAGCAGCACGCAGCAGCGTAGGGATGGTGCCTGACAGCCCGCTCCACGACACGTCCAGCTCCTGCAGGGCCGTCAGCGATGCCAGCCCTGCAGGGATGCTGCCGCTCATGTGGTTGCGCGCCGCTAGCAAGGAGTGCAGAGCGGTGAAGCGCGAGAGGGACGAGGGGAGCGAGCTGGAGAGCTGGTTGTCTGAGAGATCCAAGAGGGATAGGACTGTGAGGCCGGTGACAAGAGCATTGGAGATGCTTCCTGTGAGCTTGTTGGAAGAGAGGTCCAAGTGGGAGAGGGGGACGAGGGAGGAGCTCTGGTTGCTCCCCTGGGGAGGGTCTGGGATGGGGCCAGAGAGCTGGTTGTGGGAGAGGTCGAGCAGCGATAGGCACGAGGAGAAGACGAAATCGGAGATGCTTCCGGTGAGCCTATTGTGGCCCAGCCGAACCTCCACCCCGCACGCACGCTCCACACTTCCTGGAGAGCCTGTCGCTTGCTCCAAAAACGGGTAGGTCCTTTGCGCAAGAGTGCCAGTAAACGCATTGTAGGAGAGGTCCAGATAGGTCAGGCTCATGAGCCCATCACTGTAACCCAAAGCCGGCAAATTTCCAGCCATAGCATTGTGAGACGCGTCCAGACTCTTCAACTCCCTGCCCTCTTGATATTGCCACCGGGCAAACCCGTCAAGCTGGTTCCAGCTCACGTTCAGATACATCATTGCAGGCGGCGCTGGTGGGACTATCCCGGAGAGCCGGTTGTGGGACAAGTCACATGTTATCAGGGAGTCATCCAGGTCGGGAATGGTGCCGGACAGCTGGTTGTACGACAGGTCGAGGGTCTCCAAGGAGTATACATTGAAAGTGGCAGGAATTGAACCCGTGAGCTGGTTGTGCGACAGACGCAGCACCGTTGACTGGATGCCGTCACTGGAGAATAAGCTTTGCAGCGGGGAACTTATGCAGTTGTGTGAGAGGTCCATGTAGTATGCGTTCCAGGAGGCGTTGCTGCCGGGGCCCCACGTGAGGCGGTTGTGCGAGACGTTGAGTTTTTGTAAGTATTGCGGGAGAGGGGAGAGCTTGGCTGTGTCGCCCGAGAGCTTGTTGCTGCTGATGTCCAGACTGCTCAGCAGCGGAAACACCCCGCGGAGACCCCACAAGACAGGCGCAGTGGAGGCAGCAGAGGCGACAGTATTGCCAGCGTCAGCAGCAGCAGTTGGGGTGGGGAGGGCAGCAGCGAGCGCAGCGATATCCCCCTGGAGGGAATTCACACGGGTCAGAAGCGGGAACACCCCGCGCAGACCCCACAGGACAGCAGAGTCGGCGGTACTGCCATCGCTGGCAGCAGCAGCAGCAGCAGCAGGAGGGGGGGGGAAGGCGGCAGCGAGTGCAGAGACATCACCCCGGAGGGCGTTCCCCTGCAGGTGCAGGTCTGTGAGCATCCAGAGCGCGCCGAGCTCCCTTGGCAAGCTGCCGTCCAGCCGGTTGTGGTCCAGCGCCAGGCGCGTCAGCCCCGTGAGCGCACTCACCTGGGCTGGAATGGACCCCGACAGAGCGTTTCCCCCCACGTCTAGACTCTCCAAGCTCGGCGACAACGCTGCTGCTGCTACAGTGGTGGATGGGAGGACTTCTCCCGTGAGGTTGTTCCCGCGGAGGGAGAGAACTCGCAGCGAGGGGAGGGCGAAGAGGGCGGGAGGGATGGAGCCGGAGAGGTGGCGGTTGGAGGAGAGGTCGAGAGCGACGAGGAGAGAGAGGCGCGAGAGGGGCGGGGGTAGGGCGCAGGAGAGTGCGTGCCCGGAGATGCGTAGAGAGGTGAGGTGCGTCAGCTGCCCCACCGCCTCCGACAGACTCCCCCTCGCACTCGCACTTGCACTGCTGCTGCCACTCCCGCCAGGCAGGCCCTGCAGGAAGAAGCGCACGCTGTCCGGAGGCGGCGGAACGACAGGCGCGCATGACTTGACTCCGGACTCCTCGTCGTACTCGCATTCGGGCGATTCCGGGACGAAGTTGGGGTGCAGGGTGACGTTGGAAGCGCCTATCAGGTGCAGCGTGTCCACGTGTCCGTCTGCTGTGCATCCCACGCCGTACCACGCACACGCGCTGCTGCTGCTCGCGTCCCAGCTGCGCAGTATCTCCGCCCACGAGCTTCCTCTGCCATTCACCAACTCAATTCCCCCCGCTGCTCCCCCCACTGCTCCCCCCGCTGCTCCCCCCGCTGCTTCCCCCAGGAGCGCATCGCGCACCGCCAGCAGCGCAGCAGTCTCCGCAGCGGACGCCTGCACGCCAGGCGCCGGCGCGGGGAGGTACCCCGCGCCCACGGCGCCCGCCATGCGCGCGCTGTTGTTGCTCACGCGCACCACGTCCCAGTCGTAACTCCAATCCGGATCCTGCAACTCCCGGCCCGTGTCAAACAGCGGCCCCGACAGATCGTTAAACCGCAGGTCCGCGCACGAGAAGCCGCCGCTGAAAAACGCCTCGGGAATACCGCCGGAGAAGTTGTTGTGCGACAGGTCGAACTTGGACAAAGCCGGTAGCACTGTGAAAGCTTTCAAACTGCCCGAGAGGCTGTTGTGGCTCAGGTCCATGTGGATAATCCCAACTATGGAGGGCGCGCGCCCCGACTGCGCGTTCGTCGCCATGAACAGGTCCGGCGGAACGCTCCCCCGCAGCCCTGCGTGCGGCGCGCTGAGTAGCTCTAGCTTCGCGGGAAACACGCAGCCGTGCAGAGAGCCCCCCTCGTCCGCCTCACCTCCGCCGCCGCCGCTCCCGGCGCTCGCGGTGCCCAGGTCGTTGAAGCCCAGCCAGAGCAGGCGCGCCGGCAGCAGCGCGTCGCAGAACGGCCCGGTGAGCGCGTTGCTGTCGAGCCGCACATCCTCGAGCGCCTTGAGCGACTCCGAGTCGCGCAGCGCCGCGGGCACCGCGCCGGAAGGACGGTTCTTCCCCAGGTCGAGTCTCTGCAGCGCCGTCATCTCCGACAGCGCGGGCGGAATGGCGCCGGACAGGCTGTTGTTGCTCAGAATGAGCGCGGTAATGCTCCGCGAATATGCGCCCGCCTCCCCCGGGAGTTCCCCCGTGATGTTGTTGCTCTGCAGGTCCAACCAGCGCAGCGCAGGCGCGCGGAGAAGGGCGCGCGGAAGCTCCCCCGAGAGCGCGTTGCCGTACAGGAATACCTCCTCCAGCGACGGGGAGTATGCGTCGGGCCCGTCGGGAAGGGACCCAGACAGGCCGACTAGTCTTTCCGGTCTAGTGAGTGTCTCTCTGTCGTTTTGAGATTCCGGGAATGCATTGAGTGTGCTCAGGTCCACGTGGCGGAGCGCGGGCAGGCGGAAGAAGCCTGGCGGAATGGGCCCGGAGAAGTTGTTATCGGGCATGACGATTTCAGTCAGCTTCTGGAGGCGCGTGACGGAGTCCGGCAAGTCGCCGGCGAGGCAAGAGTGGCGGAAAACCAACGCGGAGAGCTCCGCGAGGTCGCCAATGGTGGGCGACAGCGCGCCGGGCGGGCAGCTTTCTCCGCTCCCGCCGGGCCCGGGCATGTCCTGGCGGTTCGGGTCGGAGAAGATGCGCGTGATGCGGCCGGCGGGCGTGCACTCGAGCAGGCACCACTGGTCGATGTGGGACCACCACGACTCGCCGACCGGCGTGGTTCCGGGCATAATGCAGCAGTAAGTGACATTGCCATGTTCGTCGAACATCTTGAGCTGCGACCTGCCGTCGGTCCAGGATAAGATACCCTCGGGTAGCGCCGCGAACACCGCGCGCACGGCTTCCCGGTCGACCTCCGCCACCTCCGCGACATACACCTCGGGAATCGGCGGCGGAGCGGTGTAGGCTTCCGCCTGGCGTAGGCGGGCGATTTGAGTCGCCTCAAAACACAAGCGCAAGAGGGAGATGAGGGTAAGGAGCGAGAGGAAGGGGACGGACGACTGGAAGGCGCTAGGAGGGAATGACGTCATATCGGGGTGTGAGATTGCCTGATCTTCGGATAAGAATGGCAGCTGCACTGACTCAGTGTAGATACTGGCAAAGCGAAATTATGATTTTGAAGTGATTAGTCCCTGTGTCGCTGACAATCTCGAACGCTATTGCCGCTTGTACTACCACTTGTTCTAATGCCGTGCGTTGTTGCACGGATATTATGGGCGAGAGTTGAAAGAGGTCCGAGTAAATAGTACTAGTAGTAGTATTTGTAACGTTGAGTAGCGGCACGATCGGGGACTCCCCACGATCGGAAGTTCGGAGCGTTGTCTTTGTTGACGAGAGGAAAGGAGGGTCTAAGGCGGTGGAAGGTCGGGCGGAAGCAGATCGGCGGAAAGGGGTGCGCCAAGGGTACGAGGCTGCGGTAATGAACAGCCACATAGTAACAGCGCGTGCTGTTACTGCGCGATCGAAGCCGCTGACTACCACAGTAAGTGGCGTGACGAGGGACATTGGTACAACAGTGGCAACGATTAGAGCTACTGCCAGCGAAGCGAAGTGCTTGGAATAGTATCCGTCGAGTCCAACTAGGCGCAGCCGTAAAACCTGCTGGTTGCCTGGGAATTTTGCACGACGACTGACAGAGGCACCTACAAAGCGAGCCAGGAGGCTAGGGCAGAAAAAGGTGCGAGAGCAGCGGCCATGGCGGAAGACTGGAGAGAAAGTGGTGGAACGGGGAAGAAGCAGCTGGGTATGCATGTGCAGGTGGGTGGGAGGGAACAGAGACAGGCAGAAAGGGAGGGAGGGAGAGGCGGTGGTGGTTGATTGGGTTCGAGCCGAGCCGCATGTCGGACTGCAGGTGCCTTGCCCAGGTTCGGTTGAGATCCTGAGCGTACGCTACTGTAGATCCCGTAGGATGCGGCGGGCTCCCTTGGTCGCATGCCATCTTGAGATTGATATGTGTCATGGGCCTCCATCGCAATCTCATGTATAATATCCACTGATAACATACCATGACATTGACCCCCTTATCTCCCCAGATACCCCGTCTCGATGTACTCATCGCCTGCTTTTGAAGATGACAATCATACCTACCAAGTCTGGATAGTATGTCCTACAAGCTTGACAGTCTGACTAATCAATGGTACATGATCTACCTCTGCTACAATGAAGCCTCAAACACAAGTGCATGAGTGCCAGTCTGTTGGATGTACTCCTCCTGTCTTACTGTAACGTGCGCAAGTCTCCTAGACACTACAGATACACAAAGACATCTATTACACTGCCGAAACTAACGACGCATTGACGCCTGGGGACTTCCTGCCGATCCTGCTCTTACTGCTGTAGCTGCTGTTCCTGCTGAAGTGGTCTACGAGAAGAGGAAGTGCAGGTGACCCGAGTCTCGGACGTGGGGAGGCAGGGAAAGCTGGGTGAGTGAGATGCTGGGGAGCTCCTTGCATATGTCATCCACGGCAAATGGGACACTGCCATGTGGAAACAACCGGACAAGTGGGGTGGGTTGGGGACGAAGGGAATGGAACAGAGTTGTCAGGGAGGAGGTGGAAGGAAAGGGCATGTCGTCCCATTCCAAATTACATGAATGCAGGATTAGCAACGGAAACATGCAGCACCAGCAGCAGAAGCAGCTGCAGGAACCCGGGCCGTCGCACCACTAAGTGCAGAGACCAAACTACACACCACACACACTCCAGCAAAAGAAAATAAATCTAACCACAGCAGCAGCAGCACTCACGAGGAGTCGTCGTCAAGCAGGAACGAGTTGGTGCCATTCTGAGCCGACTCCTCCGTGCTCTTGAACCGCATGGCGTTCACGACAGCGGGCGCCACGGAGTGTGTGCCGTACTTGTCGTCGCGGTACATGGTGCTGATACGATACAGCTGCTGCATGCTCAGTGCGGGGCACAGGTCGCTGGTGATGTCCTCCAGTGACTTCTTGGGCTTCTGGTGGATCACCTGTGATGTGAGATGCAGGGAGGAGCGATGGCAAGGGGAGCAAGATGACAATGAAGCGACGAATGGACCCCGAACGGAGTGGACAGTATGTGGACGAGAGCAGGAGGGGTGCGAGGTTGGGGGAGAGGGACGGATGGAAAGAGTAGAAACACTACGTGTCAAGATGCACCCGTCGAATGAACAGCAACGGTGGCAGCAGCAGCAAGGAGCACATACCAGGAAGCCCACAGCCTGTCGAATGAACCTGAGTTCCTCCCACGCGCTGCCAGCGTACTCCTCTGTGGCCTCGAATATCCAGCGCTCCAGCTCCGCCAGACCTTCCTTCACGTACTCGCCGTTGCTGAACGAGCAGCACTCACGACGCAGCAGCAGACTGCAACAGGGTACAGGACGCACAAGTGAAGGTGGAACGAGGAAGGCAGGGGAAGGGCAACATTTAACGCTGATTAGGCTGAGACAGAACAGGACATGCTGAAAAAGGGAAATGTGCTACTTGCTGAAAATACACAACGATCAACATAGCACACGCACATGCACACACCCACCCGCCAACACCTTCCCTCCACCCTCCACCTTTCACGCTCACCCCTCAATCCTCTTTCAAGCAGCGCACCTGTTGAAGAGCTGGACGTTGATGTAGGCAAAGATCTGGGTGAAGAGGCTGCGCACGAGGAAGGCAGGCACGTGGTTGGCCTTGAGCGTGTTCAGCAGGTCTGTGAGCCGTGCTATGATGCCGCCCCACTGCGCCACCGCTGCTGCCACCGACGCCGCCTGGTTCTGTGCCGAAACCCGCGCCCCGTCAGGCGACGAGCGGTGCTGCTGACGTGGCGCCATGGGCGTGCGGAAGGAGCGAGAGGCCTGCAGCGGGGAGGAATACGGCAGGGGGAAGGTTAGGGGGGAATTGGGAGGGGGTGCATTGTGACAGGGAATGCAAGTGAGGAGACAGTAGAGGGAAAACCAGGAAACTGGAATTGCGGAAGCCGGCAGTGGTTAAGAAACAGGGAGCGGAAAGAAAGACATTTACAGGGACTCCACACTCCACACGCACCTGTATGCAGGCGACGAGCATCTGAGAGATATCCTTCTTGAGGTTGTCTCGGATGCACGAGTACACCTTCTCCACATACGCCGTGAGCTGCTGCTTGAAGAGCAGCGCAGGGAACTTGGGGTCCACCAGGTGCAACCCGTCTGCCTCCGCTGCTGATGTCTCGTCTGGTGACAGCGTCACAGGCCCACGGAATGTCTGCAGGTGCCAAGAGGGTTGGGAATATTGGGCGCGCATGGTGGATTGAACACACGAACAAGAGATTAGCAGGTGGGTTGGTTCGTGGGCGTGGGCTGGTTGGTGGAATGGTTGGTGTGAATACATAGTCCAAGGACAGGGGGCAGATACAACCTCACCATCCCAATGCGATCCATACTCAGCAACACATCTCCCCCTCACTCTCACCCTCTCCCCACTCCCCCCCACCACACACATTTCTACCCCCCACTTCCGGTCCACCCCGCTCATTCCCTCCAAGCTCCCATCACCTAGCCCCAGTGCCCTCTCAAGCGCACCTGGGTCATGCGGCCGAACAGCGACACGGGCTGCTGCCTCCTGCGCGCGTGCATCTGCAGCGCAGACGCAGCTCCCGGTCGGAACGACCGGTGCAGCAGGTGCAGCAGCGACGACGCGACCGCCAGCCAATACGACAGCCTCGCAGCATTCCCCGCCGCACCCCCTGCCGCCCCTCCACTTCCTGCCGCCGCCTGCAGCGGCGAAGCAGCACCAGCACCGGCACCCGCAGCAGGAGCAGGAGCAGGGTCGTGGTTTTCAATGGCGGAGCTCATGGTCTGGATGATCTTGTCAAACACGTTGGTCTGCTCCGCGTCAAAGGAGCGCCAGTGCACGAGAGCACGGTACAGCATGCACGCTGCCACAGGCCGGTTGTTGTCAAACCCAAGGTCCGTCAGCAGCAGCTTCAGCACTGTGTCCTGATCCGCCTGCAGGGAGGAACAGCAAGCCAAGGGCAGGGGCAGGGGGCAGGCGGTGGCACGGAAGCGAGACAAGTGGAGGGGGAGGAACGGACAGGAGGTTGGGAGGTCAAACACATGAGTTGTGCCCCATGAGAACGCAGTTCATGGGGGACAGGAAGAGCACGAGCAGGGTTAATATTTCCGAAGTCCTCGAAAAGAACATGCACCAAGCTACCATCCAATCTGCTCGCCTAATCCCTGCAGCTCACCTGCTGCCTCTCAGCCAGAATCTGCTGCCTCTTCACCTCAGCCTCCTGCGTGGCCCCACGCGCAGCAGCAGCAGAAGCCGCCGCGCTGCCAGGCGTGCCAGGCGTCATATCATGCCCACTCGGTGTAGACGGTGTCATCGCCGACCCAAACAGGGCAGACAGCCGCCCAGCGGCAGGAGCCCGCTGCGGCGTGGTCTGCGAGGCAGTAGCCACAGAGAGCGACTGGCGGCGGAGCACCTGGTTCTCCCTGTCCATGCTGCGGAACTGGTCCTCCAATCGCTGCAGCTCCACCTTCATCTTCTCCAGCTCAGACTCCAGCGCCTGCAGCTTCCCGTCCTTGTGCACTATCATCTCCTCCATGGCTGCCACTCGCGAGTCCGACACGTCCAAAGCTGCCTTGAGCTTCTCGTTCTCCAGCCCCTCTGTGGACTGGCCTGACGCCCCAGTGCTCGAAACGACCACAATGGCACCACCTGCAGCAGCAGCAGCAGCTGCAGAGACGGTAGCAGCGGCAGCAGAATCGTCTCCGCCAGCAACAGTGGTCGCCACTCCAGCAGCGGCGGCGGCAGTGGCAGTGGCAGCAGGAGCACCCTCCGGCTTCTCAGCCCCAGCTGCAGTCACTGTCGCTGCGGGCACCTGCACTTCAACCACCTTCACAACCTCCCGCACCACTGTCTTGATCACAGGCTCGTTGCTCTCTGCCCCTCCACCCCCACCGCCTCCAGCCGCCAGCCGCTGATGCAGGGACTGAATCTCGTCCTTGGATGCTTGCAGCTCTGCTGTGAGGCGATCCACCTCCTGCTGTAGCTTCGCCACCTCCTGGGTCTTGGACTCCTCCAGGTCGGACTGGAGGAGGGGGGAGAGGGAGAACAGGAGGGAGGAATAGCGGGAGGGAGGAGGAGAGAAACGGAGGAGAAAACAAGCGAAAGAGTCTAAGGTAATTGGAGGTTGAAAAAGGAAGAGAAGGAGGTGAGATCCATGTGCAGTGGATTGCAAAATCACGCGCATGTGCATGAGTAACCCATCCCATCCTCACCCCCACAGTCCCTCCCACTTCCTTGTGCTCTACACCCACCCGCATTCTCTTCTCCAGCTGCAGCCGCCAGGTCAGCTCCTCCAGCTGCTTCTCCAGCCGCGACTTGGCTTCCTGCAGCGCTCCCGTCTGCTTCGCGTCCTGGGAGAAGCCAGGCCAGACAGGGGAACAGGCATTGGTTGGGGGCAGGAAAGGGAAAGGGATGGGAGAGGACAAGAGCGGAGAAGTATTAGGCACATGGAGAGCAGTAGGAAGGTGGGCAGGCCAGAGCAGTGAAACGAAAAAGGGGGACGAGAGAAGATTCAAGAAGTGTACTAGGTTCCTCGTCTCCTCAGGTTCCATATTCACCTCCATCATCACGCCAGAACTGATCGCCGGGAAAACAAAGAGCAGCACCCACCGTGCAACACTAAACAGTACATAGTACAGAGTACTCAGCACTCACATGCTTGAGCTTCTTGAGCTCGAGGCGGCCAGCCCTGCCCCGCCACGTGCTCTGCATGACCAAGGCACTGCGCTTGGTGCGTTTATACTCTGACTGCGCCTTGTGCCGCCGAAAGTTAGTCTGTGTGGAAAAAAGTGGAGAAACAGATGAAGGGCAGAAGGGAGGAGTGAAAGCATAAGAACGACTCAAGAAAGTAGAAAGAAAAATGGTGTGCCGTGGTCAGAATACAACCGAACAAGTAGTTTACAAAACGAGTAACGGGGGAGAAAGGGAGGGGAAAAGACAAAGCAGATTCGACATTGGGGGTAAGACAGCAGTCAGCAGCCTACAAAGGTCTCGTCCCTCCCCTCCCTCCCTCCCCCCTCCCTCCCTCCCTCCCTCCCTCAATCCCTCCCTCCCTCCCTCAATCCCTCCCTCCCTCCCTCAATCCCTCCCTCAATCCCTCCATCCCTCAATCCATCCCTCCATCCCTCCATCCCTCCCTCCCACCGTTACTCCCTCCCTCCCTCCATCCCCCCATCCCTCCCTCCCACCATTACTCCCTCCCTCCCTCCCTTTCTCCCTCCCTCCCTATGCACCTGGATCTTCCTGGCAGCGAGGTTGCGCCTGCGAGAGGACGCCTCGCGCCGTGCAAACATGCCGCGGGTGGCAGACTGGATGGTGACAGCCGCCTTGACCTGCCGCTTGTATTGCACGCGCGCCCTGTGCCCTCTGTACTGAGTCTGAATGACCAGCGCTGCTCGCTCCCTGCGTAGCCTCTGGTACTCGCGCCTTGCTGCATTGCCTGCACTCATGAGACACGAGGGAGGAGGCACAGGAAAGGAGGGTTGGAATCCACGCATCCCTGAACCTCCGACCGAGGAACATCGGACAGGAAGGGAGCTGAACGACTTGGGCGAGAGGCTCACACAGAAGCCAGCAGCCGTGTGAGCCTCATGAGGATGTGACGCACCAACACCAACCAGTCACACCACCGCTCCCATCCCATTGACCGCCTTTGTAAGACCCCATCATTCACACCACCCTCTCCATCCCCCTCTCCAACCCCCCACAATCGTAACCATGACCACGACCACAGTCAGCACCGCTACCTCCTCACCTCGTGTCCGCGCCTGCATGCGAATGGCGGCCTTGCGCAGGGCGACAAACTGCCGGCGTGCGAGCCACGTGCGGACGCAGCGCTGGATGACACGCACGGCGGAGTGCAGCTTGTTGGCACGCATCGCATCCAGGTCTGCCATCTGCCCCGCGCGCAGAAACACCTTGCTCTTGCCCACCTGGAACCCCGTCAGCCCCAGCTTCTCCAGCAGCTGCTTCGCTGTCAACTTGATGTCACTGCATGTGGGGGTTGTTGGTGTGGGGTTTGGGAAGGGTCGTGAGAGGAGTGGAAGTGTTAGGAAGAAGTGTTGTAGCAGTTCTTTTCCTGATGCTGACGCGCACATCCATCTGATTCATCAACAGCATGTGACACCCGGCACTTCATGATTCTTTGGAAAATGTTAATATGTAAAAAAACGGCACATTTCTGTCAACTTTCAGGGACATACTTGATGCTGAATCTTGTGCTTACCTTCCATCATACTCCAGGTCAGGGACCAGCATGTTAAAGCGATCCAGGAACTCCTCGAAGGTACGGCGGGTGGGAAAGCCTGCACAGCTGATACGAATGGCCTCCAGCACTCCCTGTTGTCAACAAGAGCGAGGGGAGAAGATGGGGGGAGGCGGCCAAAGTACGATACAAACGGTCAGAGAAGGCCATTTGTGACTCGCACAGCTGATCCAGCAAGCACATGGACACACACCCTTGCATGTGCCAACACGCGACAGACGGGTGCAAGTGGAGTGTATTTCGAAAACATGCTACAGGCTCTGAATGGGAAAGCATGTGGAATAGCAGGGTATCGAAAGTGAGCAGGGAAAGATGAAAACTTGGAGAGCAGCGGAGCATTATGAGATAGGGTATGGGAGGAAGTGCGGGAGAGGGGCCAGATAAAACGACAGAGTCAGGACATAAAAGAAGCAGCACATGCCACTCACTCCACATCTGAGCTGCTGCAGCACGTTGTGGTTCTCAAAGATGCCCGCCTTGTTCTGCGCGTTGGGCTTCACACAGCGCACGTAGTGCGGCTCCGTGGTGCTGAGCGTGCTCATGAGCTCCGCCAGCTGCTGCTTGAAGCTGGACCCCAGCGACGTGAACTTGGTCTTCACGTTCTCGCCCTCGCCCACCGGGAAGAGGCCAGACACGAAGGAGCACTTGGAGTGGTTCATCAGCTCCTGGTGCTCCATCACCACGTAGTCCTTGTTCTTGTCCAGAAACAGCTCCGTCTGGTATGTCACCTGGTGAACGGGAGGGGAGGGAGGGGAGCAATGCGGAGCACCGACAGGCAGAAGAGACAGGGAGCCAGGTTGGGAACTTCTGCAGCAGACTTGATAAAGACAGTGTGGCGAAGGAGAGGGGGACGGGTAGATGCAATGCCTCACACACATGCACACGCACACACACGCACCTTGCCGGCATAGTGGTCAATTGTGAAGTCTGTCTGTGAGAGCTTGGGCTTCTCAAACCGAGAATGTGCGCCGCACGACTGGTACAGCTTTGTGGCGAAGGTCTCTGCACTCGACTTGGGAAACATGCTGTTGCGTGGGGACACGTGTTGGAGGGATGGCAGGGAGGGGGGAGGAACGGAGAGTGGGCCAACAGGGACAAATGAGCGGGAGTTCAGTGGGTGAGTGCACAAGCGTTAGTGTGAGGGGCGGAGTGGGAAAAGACAGGAAAAGGTGGGAGGGACGAGGGGAAAGGGGGGGGGGGGGGGGGGGGGGGGAGTGGAGAGCACAAGAGAGGGCAAGCGGGGAAAGAAGAAAAGGATCCGATGGAAGCAGCAGGAAAGCAACGCGCATGAGCTCACCATTGCTCGTCCAGAAGGGCGATGATACCCATGGGTTTCTGCAGGGAGCAAGGCACGGACACGGAGGGAAGGCCCAGAGTCAGTCAGTGAAGTGGGTTTAAGAAGAGAGCCACGAGAGGCGAAGCAGAGAGGGGTAGAAACTGAAAAACGCACCAGCCGAGATAAAAAAATTGCAACAATCAGGGCAGAGGGGTGGGGCGGTGGAGGACGGGGTTAGGGGGCGAGTGGTAGGCAGGGTGGGAAGTGCGGCAAGGGAAGTGTAAATTAGTACACTCAGTGTCCACTCACCTTTTCAATGAGCTCCAGCACATCCTTGTTGTCAACAAACTCGATGTAGCTCCAGTCAATCTCTTCCCTCTCATACTCGTCTTGCTCAGCCTTGAACACGTGCTGGTGGGTTCAGTCGAAGGGATGAGAGTGGGGTGGATGGGTGGTGGGCAAGGAGGGAGGGGAGAGTGGGAAGGAATTGACAAGAAATGGGAAGGGGGGGGGGGGGGGGGGGGGGGGCGTGGGGAGAGGGTGAGGCTGAAGAACCAGCAATGATACAAAGCAACATCGTTATTTGCACAGCCGGATCTGTGAAGGTTTGGCCCTGTAGGCAAGAACCTTGATCACTAAGCTACAGCATGCAATACTCTCATCAGTTCAAATCAAACGCGATGCTCCCATTTTAGGGGTTCCTGATTCGTTTACAGTTCCTAGTGTGAGAATCTTTTTGCCTGTTCTTTTCCATCAGGTGTCGAGCGCCTCGTTGACGTGTGGCTTACCTGGTTGAAGTGTTGTTGGAGCTTTTCATTGGCCAGATTGATGCAGAACTGCTCAAAGCTGTTTCAGCAAGTGGAGGATGTGGGAGAGGGGAGGGGAAGGGAACGATGAAGAGGCATGTACGGACAGGCTAGTGCGCTAAAAAAATTGGTAAGTTGTAGTTATACATCTGGGAGTGTGACAGCATGGCCCAGCATACACCAGCATGGAAAACCACGGATAACCATGGCACAGCACGAAACACAGTGACGCACCTGTTGGTCTGGAAGCTCTCGAATCCGTAGATATCCAGCACTCCGATGATAGACGCACAGGCTGGGTCTTGGCCAATGGATTTGTTGACCTTGTCGACCAGCCTGCACAAGGGTCGTGTGGTGCACAGACAGCCAAACCGCCACACGGTAAGCCACAATACAACACACACAGCAACGTGCACAGAAGAATTAGCCTGAACCGTATAGCCCAGCGCTGGTGAGAGAGACCCAAGGGAATTTGCCAATCACAGACCACCCATCTCAACCCGCTTTTCCCAATTACACCCAATCTGATCTCATCCACACTCCTCCCCCACCCGTCCATTCCCTTTCCTCCCCCTGACACACTGCTTCCGTGCCCTTAAAACTCTCCATCTCACAGCCCTCATCCCCACCAGTCAAAGAGGCGCGAGTAGACTGTCTTGGCCAGAGTGTCTCTGCTGACCACCGCTGCCTCGGGATCCAGGTCCCTCTTGATGTTTCCGTCCCTGGTCACTAGCGTTCGCGTCAGCAGTGATTCCCTCAGCTTCTTCTTCTCCACCCGCAGCAGCTCCGCTACCGCCTCCAGGTGAAACTTCGCCTTGTCCCCGTGCAACTTGGACGAATCCGCGGCTTTACCATTGGTGAAAGTGATATTCCCTAGATGCAAAATAGCTGCAACCACGCGGAAAATCGCCTCCTGTTCCTCAATCGTCAGCCCCACGACCTCCATAGCCCGCCTTGTGTTATGATACTCCTCTGCGTTGCTGTTCTTGCCAGGGATCTCGAAGCAGTTGCTCTGGTTTAGGTAGTGGAACGTCTCTGCTGGTGCCAGCTTCAGCCGCTCCCGCTCCTCTTCCGACGCTCCCGCACATAGCTGGTAGAAGGCGTGGTAGTTGCGCTCGGGGTCTGATATCTGCACCACACGGGACCTCTCCAGAAGGTACGTGCGCACTGCAGCTCCTGATATGCGTCCCGCCCTGTCGAACTGGATCTCCACGAATTTACCGAAACGACTGTATCAGGCGGGGGGAGAGGAAGGAACGGGGAGATGAAGAGGGGATGACGGCAAGGGGGGAGGAAATTGACAGGAGAAGATAAGTGACAGGGACAGTGGCGAGAAAGGCACCGGGAGGACGCGTGGTGCGGATAGATGGGATGCAGTCAGAAAGGCAGGTCCAGGAAGGTTGAGGGATAAGGGTACGACGACCTGAGAAGATTAAGTGCTGGTGATTCAGTTTTTAAGGGATGAAAAGGGGAGACGTACCTGGAATTGTTATTTCGCGACGTCTTGGCGTTTCCGAAGGCCTCAAGAAGAGGGTTGGACTGGATAGAAATAAGATACAGGAAAGGGAGAACAATGAATCCGGTCAGTGCAGGCAAAGAGAGGGGAAACAATAACAAGCTATTTCGAGCAAGTCAACACCCGGCCATTGACGACAAAAGCACACAGATATCCAGCATATAGCCACTATCCTAGACACGTGTCTTGCAACTGCCAAAACCACAGAAATCCGCAAGTCATGCACGCGGACTGCCTTCTCTTACTCACTTCAAGCACTTGCGACTCAATGGTTCTGCCGTCGGAATTGGCGCGTCCTCCCATATACGCCAAGTACTGCATGATGAGCTTCGTCGTCTCCGTCTTTCCCGCCCCGCTCTCTCCGCTCACTAGAATCGACTGGCTATTGCCATAGTCGCTCATCGTTCTGCACACAGAGAGCAGGAGAATCGGCGAGGTGTATGATGAGGAGCCGATATCAGCAGCAGCGACGGGAGAGAAAGATAGTGATAGGTGCGCGAGGAAGCAACCGCGACGTCGGACGAGAGGACGCAGTGCAGCCAATGACACAATAAAATCCAAGAAACCCATACTGGTGCGCTTGGCAATGACCATTGCAGACTGTGAAGCTCGTTGTTTGGCTTCGTATATGCCTTTCTCCTTCTTCGAGAGCCACCCTGCTCTGTTTCATTAAGGTCACCGTATCAAATCTCTAAGAGGGTTGGTAAGAAGCGTCTCGCTGATACGTCTACGCACTTGACCACGCAGACCTGTTCACGTAACAGATTCAAGCATTAGCACGTACGCACCTGTACGCGGTTTCGGCGATGGCAAAGACGTGCGGCGACAGCTCTCCCAGTCTTGTGCCTTTGTACTGCTCCATCATTTGCTCGTCGTACAGGTGTGGTAAACTGCGAAATGGATTGATGGCAATCAGAATGCTACCCGTGTATGTCTGTGGAAGAAACATGCAACCCACAACAAGGGAGTGGAATATAAGATGGAGTTAGAAAGTGAGCGTTGAAGGATGAGTTGAGGAGCAAAGCAAGCGCCAGCAACGCTGGTGGCTGACGAGGAAGAGCGCGCTAGGGATGCGCGACTCAGTCGCAGGTGGTGAATCGACAACGAATGAAGAACGTGATGATGGCAGGAACAAACACAGCCAAGGCAAATTCAGCCGAATCTACACAACCATGTAACTGATGCACGATGTCACAGGTCACGTACATAAATCTCGTCGACGCTGTATCTAAGGTACAAGTTGTGAAGCACGCCCGGCTCATGAAGGTATGAGAGCTTAGTCATGTCATCAACGCCATCCGACTCCTCGTCCTTGGCATAACAGTGCTTTAGACGCACTACAATCTGTCAAACGCATGGGAGAAGAGAGGGGATCGTTAAAGTACATCATGGAGCTGGCGAAACTTGGAAAGTGGTTTGAAAGAGAACGCAAGAAGTTAACTGCGTTCAGTTTCTGTAGCGCAAACAGATGAATGGATCAAGCTGATGCTGTCTGATATGACGTGTCATTCGCTGGATACACGTCAAAGAATGACTATGTGCTCACTTCGTCAACGGCTGCTTTCCTGTCATTTGAACTCGTTTCATGAATCATACATACGCCGAGGATGCTGTCACGCACCATCGATACGACGAAGAAAGTAGAAGCAATTTCACTCTAGAAGTTTCACCTCGGAAACAATTCCTGTAACGAATGGAGAAAGGTTCGATCCGTCAACAAAATCTTTCGCTGCAGCGGAGACGTACCTGCTTTCCTCGCACGTCAACTGTGACCTTCTTCTTCTCCACGGCAATAACTTCCGCATCAATCCACGCTTCTTGCTCATCTTCCACCCACACTTTAGACCCCACCACAACCACACTAGATGGGGCCTGGAAAAAGACAAGTCAGAAGAAAAGAAGTCAGTAAACGATCAGAGCAGTGTTTTGGAGATCATGGTCTCAGTTAGAAAGGTCTTCCGCAGAACTGATATCCTCACAATGACACTTGATCTTGATGAAGGCTCTAAGTCGTTCGTTACCACAGAAGTTAACTTGTTGACGAAATATGAAAAGCTTACCATGATTTGCGAAAGTTGAGCCGCTTGAACAGATACAAGATGGGAGCGACGCTACTTGGGTCTGTATTTTGACAAATGCTTCGCCGGAAGTTAATCAGCGATGAATGAATATCCACACCCTAATACTAGGTAAGGTCGCACGGGATCTGTCACAGCTTGACCGAGCGAGGAACTCGATCTCTGCCGTAAATGCACATGTTATCAACGACCCATGGTTGCAACTCGATACCGAGCAGACGTGTTGCTATTCAAAACCTTGCGAAGCAAGGACAAGAAAACGACCCAAGAGCTAGCAGCGGCTCCCGGGAGCTTCTGCAATGGTGACTGCAACTGGGATCTCCAAGGTTTCCCAGCAACAGAACTTGAGGATATCCTTCCTCAGAACACCGAGAATGGTGTTGAGGCGAAAGCAGCCACTCAAAATGGCATCGGCAATTCGCAGGTTCAAAAAGGAGGTGATGATCCTGATTTCCAACCAAACCTGCAATCTCCTCAGCATCCAATCCCAAGGGCTTCTGTTCCGTCAGAAACAGAGGTTCGGAGAACGGGGGACTGGACGCCACCTCACCAAGCCAAAGGAGTCTTGGCTTGGTGGTGGCTGGTTCATTGGCAATTCCAAGGTTGTGTGAGCGTGACCCCCATCCCAGCCTCGATGGAATCCAGGTCCACAAGCAGTTTGAAGGCAATCAGGATTTCTGACGGTAAGAAAATTTCGCTGGTACGAGACGGTCGGGCAATCCTGGCGGCGACTTGATCAGCTCCCCTCAGAATTCGTTCGCTTCTGTCTGTCAGCCTGCGCGTCGCTCCGTTTCCTTTGCTTCGACTCTCTCCAACTTGTCGCACGGGTACGCGTAACTTCTGCGATTATTGAAGTACCTCGTCCACGATTCTTTGGACAGAGAGCGTCCAATGAAGCCAAGGGAAACACCAGTTTGATTGGCTGTAAGTTTCGCAAGGAAATCTGCGCTGCGAGACCAGGGAACCGCGCCAGTTCAATTCCTGGTGGCCCTGAATAACGGCCGTGACTTGTCACCTCCAAGGGTACTGTTTGTGCTGCTCCCTCTCCCGCGCCTCAGAATGCGGTTGTCATGTGTATGTGACACCAACGAGTGACACGTCCCTGGCCTATCACCGCGCGCCGAGGCGGGATCATGTGTGACTGGTTGGGAAACAAAGCCACCGACACAATGCTGGGGTTGAACCAGGCGCTCTCGCTGCTTCAGCAAAAAGTGTAGTTGCCATGGTATGTAGCTTAATCAGTATATATGATCTGAGATGCATCTGGTGAAGTATCAGTAAATAGGAGGGATTCATTGTAATTCGTTGAGAAATGCTAGGATACGTGTAATATTATTAGCTTTTCATCTACCTACATCATCACTATAGCGCACATAAAATGTTGATTTAATTGCCTTTGACTCTATGCTAATTGTTCTCAGATGTTACCTGAAAATTGTATCATTACAATGTCATATTTTCCTTTCTCTCAATGATCTCATAGTTAAATACACATTATGCAGAAAACTCTAGCAGTAACTTACAGACAATCCTAGTATGTAGTTGCGAAAACGAACGATGTACACTCCCAACAACTCGAGCCGCTGGTGGGGGTGGATTAGCGAAGCCGGAGCGCAGCTATGGAGCTTTCCGTTCACCCCGGAGTAACAGAGATCAGGTGAGCACTCAATTCTGTTCCTGCAATGGAGCTGGCATGTCGTCGGCCCGGGGTCAAGGACGTATTGGATACAATCTACACATACCCCTAAGGGCGGAAAACCGTGAAGAGCTGAACGATGCGATCAAGGTGCAATGAAAATATCCAGTACCATCCCAATTTTCCCGCCAGATTACAGCACTAGCTCCATTTGCCTGTGCTAAACGACATTGCTTAGGGGTGGTTGATTATAATAGTTGAACTATCCAAGATCCTTGGTGTTTTCAAAGCAAACATCTGAGCTTATGCATCCGTAAAGAGGAGGGGTCTCTAGCATAAACAACTTTCATACAAAGCCATGTCATTTCAATGAAAGGAGGAGGGTGTGGCTGAAAACTTCGACGCACGTGGTCACAGGAAAAAAATATACATCTGCTTGCTCACCCTCGTGGTACAACCAGCAAGGGTAGGATTGGATGGCAGGTCGGAGCTAATGGCGGTTGATTAGCACAGAAGGCCAACCTATCTGTGGTGGGTGGAGGGGGGGAGACGAAACTGGGTTGCACTGCACTGCACCCCCTACTTTCCTCGCATGTCACACATAACCCGTCTACCTGCTGCCACTGTTGGATAGTTCAAGCACATCTTCCGTAGTTGGCCGATTGCCGCCTTCTTTTTATTTCTTGGCTGGCCGGTGGCATATCGCGTCATGCATTTCACATATGCGAGGGTCCTCTCGCCGTAACACCAGCATGATTTCTCCTCTCGTTCCTCGCCTAGGTGCCTTTGCGTGGTGCCTGCAGGGTAGAGAAAGCGGGTGCAGAAAGAGCCGCGAAATGCGCGTAGTGTAGGGAGTCCCGCCGCAGTCCGGGTCACACTACCGTATTATTGGCGCGAAAAAACCGCGAATCACGGCCTTAATACTAGCGCTGGTTACAGCGCCGTTACTCGCACTCATCGGATCGGGCATTGTCAGTGGCATACGCGATCGTAACCGTGCAATTGCACCCACCCGTGTCGCGGCGTCGTCTCCACCAACCCTAATACCAGGTCTGCACCCAAATGTATTTCCCTCCGCGCATTGTCGACAGGAATCGTTGCTTCAGCACGCTCGTTACATCAACCGGTGTCGCACGTGCCGCACATGCCGCGAACCGCCAGCGTAGGACAACGCGGATGCGACACGTTGCACGTGCGCTCCGCCCTGACGCAAGCCGTAGCGTGTGCGATGCGATCTGCGGGCCTTAGGGTTGCTCACGCTTGCCGGCATGCCGTGTTCGAAGATAAAATCTGCTTGCTAATCCAACGTTCGGCGGCCCCTGGACACGGATCTTTAGGGACGCCCCTCCCTTCAGGACCCCATTCTTTTTCCTCTCCTTTTCCCCCTCCCCGACACCACGCCTGCCTCCATTCGGGCCCCCATTGTTCCCCTGTTCTGCCCAACCAGTTTGTCGATGGCCCCACCCCGTGTGCTGATCGTCGCGCGTTGCGACGATTCCCCGATCAACTATCCATGTCCTATTTTCCTCTTTCCCGCCGCGCCACATCCTTTTCTACTTAATTCGTCTGTTTCCCTCATTTCGTCTCCGTCTTTTTGTCCCTCCGCGTCTCGTTTCCCCATGGCTTGACACTATCCACTGCAGATCCCTCCGCGGCTTCTATCCAGCCGTCTTCTGCCGCGATCCGGCGCCATCGACGGCCTAGGATACACGCGGCGCTCAATCGACGACGTAGGTTAACTGCCGCGATCCACGGCTCAAATTCCCGCTGCAAACGAGAGTGCATTTCTGGAACGCTGGTGAACCAACCCCGCGTTTCTTGATCGCAAATTGGTTTCCGTTCGTACTGTCACAACCCCCGATACTACAACCGTTGGCATCAGTGACCGATCTACGGCTGAGATGGAACCCATGGGCCAGCAGCTGCCCAATGGGTTTCCCTCCCCTTCAGCTGCTCCCAATGCTGCTGCTGGCAATGCCGCTGCTCCTAGTGCAGCAATTGGAGCAGCAGCAGCAGCAGCAGCATCAGCTGGTGCAGCAGCGCCAGCAGCAGGAGCAGCGGGTAGGTGTGGGAGCGGTGGAGTGCGGCGGGATGCGGAGGTGAGGGCGTGGAGTGGGGTGGTGAGAGGTGTGGATGTGGTGATGGCAGCAGCGCTGCGAGCACAGCCCAAACGGCCCGCAGATGCCCCTGCGCACACGGCACTCGCTGCTGCTTCCCCTCCTGCTTCTGTTGCCCCCGCCGCTGCTGTTGCTGCTGCTGCTACGGCGCTAGGAGAAGCGGCATTGCCTGCAGAAACAGCTGCAACTTCTGCGGCAGCAGCAGTAGCAGTAGCAGCAACAGCAACAGCAGCAGCAACAGCAGCAGCAACAGCAGCAGCGGCGGCGCCTGATGCGTCCGTTGTTTCTGGCGCCACAGGTGGTAACCACGTGGGAATCTCCAGCAGCGTTAGTAGCAGCATCCCAGCCGTTAGCAGCACAGGCGCGAATGTCATTGTCACCCCCGATGGTCCGCGGCCAGTCGTCAGTGTGGCTAATGCGAGTGTGCTCGTAAGGGACTTGGGGCCGAGCCTAGCAGAGGGGGGAGGGGGCGGAGGAGGAGACGAGAAGAACGGGGAGTTGGAAAGGTTGGCTGGAGAGGGAGGGGGAGGAGGAGGAGGAGGAGGAGGAGGACATGTGGCATCGGAGGGCGCCTTGTCAGGTATGCTCTTGGTGTGTTGGTGTGGTGTGGGAGAGAAAGGTAATGCTAAGAGTAGACAGAGAGGGTAGGAGATGGGAGGGAAGCGGAGGGAGGTGAGGGGAGAAGCGATTGGCGTGAGAAATGCACTGGTAAATGCAGGTTAGGAAGGTGTGGACCGAGTTATCGTACGAACGAGAAGCAATCAGCCCTGTTGGCTGGGGTGTTGGAAAAATGTGTGGCATGGAAACACAAGGTCAAGCTGGGTATGGAGGCGGAGAGAGTTATGGTGTGTGCGTGTGTGTGACAATAAAGGGAGATATTAGGTCTGGAGAGCGAGTAAGTACAAAGTAGTGTAGCAACCAATCAGCCGACTAGGCAAGTGACGGTGGTTGCTAAACTCTCACCGTTTCAGAAATGAAATGGCTAAGCTTCAGAAATGACTCTTCATGGCTCTCATCTCCTTATTTCCACTCACTCCTCATTCCCTCTCTTTCCTCCTTCCAGTCTCCCGTCCCCTTCCCTCACTCCTTTGCTCATCCCCCTTCCCCCCTCCCCTTCCGTCCCCCATCCTCTCTCAACCCCCACAAAACCCCTCCGCAGCTGTGGCGGCATGGCCTGTGGTTGGTCAGAATCACCACGTGGGCTCAGCAGCAGGCAGGGAGAGCCACGTGGGCAGAGAAGAGAGAGGGCCGTGGGTGGGACGCAAGGTGGGGGAGGGAGTGCCGCAGCAGCTCACAGCAGCACCGGAGTTTGGGGCGCAGAACGGGACATTGGAGGGAGGGAGAGAAGCACAGAGCGCCAGTGGTAGTGGCGTCAGCTTTACCGGTGTCAGCTCTGGTAGTGTTGCTGGTGGTAGTGGTCTGATTGGTGGCAGTATCGCACCCCTTGCTGCTGCTGGCAGTGCTGCCAGTGGCACCGCTGGTTCCGCTGCTAGTTTCCCTGCTGCTTCTTCCGCGCCTGCTGTCGCTTCTCGTCTGCCTCCTTCTCTTCCTCCTCCTGCTGCTGCTGCTGCTGCTGCTTCGCCTGCAGCCGTGGCCGCCTTTCCAGCGGCATCCTCAGCGTTTGCTGCAGCGGCTGCTGCTGCTGAGTTTGTGCCAGCTTCTGTTTCCAGGGCTGTGGTGTATAATGAGGAGTCGACGGTACTCAAGGCAGCAGGAGCAGCAGCAGCCGGGGCAGCAGGGGAAGGGGTTGCAGGGGCAGCCGGGGCAGCCGGGGCAGGGGCAGGGTCAGCATTGACAGGGGGAACAGGGCCAGGGGCAGCAGCAGCGTCTGGGGCAGTAACAGGGGCAGGGGCTGCAGGGGCTGCAGGGGCAGGGCCGGTGGGAGATCTGTACATCCGCGGGCTGTCCTGGGGTACATCGTCTGATAGCCTGCGCCAGTACTTCTCTCAATTCGGCGAGGTAAGGGAGAGAGAGCGGGGGGGACTGGGGGAGGGTGGGGTGGAGGGAGGAGTGGGGGGAGTCGGGGGAGGGAGACGGTAGTGAATGTAGTTTGAAGAGCAAAGGGGGGAAAGAGCTTCTGGAAGGCTCAGATATGAACGATTTTTTGGGACATCTGAAATGAAGGATAGGATGGGAAAGTCTCAGAAGGGCGCAGCGCAGGTGGGCAATGTACACTTGGCCGCAAACGAATGGCACCGAACACTTCACAGGCACATATAGCTTCCTGTTTAGGCGTTTTCTTACTGGCCTGCCACGGATGATTCTGTCTCTGCCTGTGTCTGCCTCTGTCCCTCTCTGCGTCCTTCCCCTGCCCTGTGCGTGCGTCGCTCGGCCCAGGTGTCCCTGTGCTCTGTTATCACGGAGCCCAGTGGGCGCTCCAGGGGCTACGGCTTTGTCAACTTCAGGTACCTCTCACTCACCACACTCACCGCACTCACCACACTCACGACTTGGTATCTCTTGCATTCCACTAGCACTCGCACGGGAATGGCACTCGCGCTGGAATGGCACCCGCCTTGGGTTCCTTGCACCCTGTATCTATGTCTGACCCTCCCTGCTGTTTCTCCCCGTTCTTCTTCTTCTTCCCTGCACTCCCACCCACCCCCAAATTGTCCCCCTTTCTCTGCTGGCTCACGTGCCGGCACGGTGGCGAACAAACAATGACAGTGATTCAGAGGCCATCGCACGTGTTCTCAGCCAAGACCACATCATTGACAACAGACAGGTGACTCTCACTCTCGTGCATTGAGGTGTATTTTGAGGCGCCTCAAAATACAAACAATGACAGCGATTCAGAGGCCATTGCACGTGTTCCCGGCCAAGACCACATCATTGACAACAGACAGGTGACTCTCACTCTCATTCTCCCTCTCGCTCTCACTCTCGCTCTCGCTCTCACGCACGCTCACTCTCGCTCTCACTCTTACTCCCACTCTCACTCTTACCCACCCACTCCCTGCATCACCAGCCCACTCCCCTCTCACTCTCACTCTCACTCTCACTCTCACTCTCACTCTCACCCTCGCTCCCGCGCTCTCTCCCACTCACCACCCACCTGCACGCACGCATGCGACCAGTTTGGATCACATTCGTTGTGTCGGTGACTCCCAGACAGCCGTACTCGGCACGGCAATTCTGCTAGCCTGAAAGAACCCCAAGAAGGGTGCAATTTTCTGCATCGCACTCTCCCTCATATCGTTCTACTTGCAGCATACATGTCGTACATACATACATTTAACCGAGTTTTGAGGCGCATAGCACACATGCATACATACAGCCATCAGCTGGGCCCTCCATGACTTCCCTTCCATGCGCTCCCCTCTCCTATCTTGGTACCCGTCCCTCACCCCAGGTGCAAATACGGCCGCCACGTGATTTTCAACTGCCGCAACAGCAATCACCACTGCAACCACCACACTCCTCCAATGCCCTCCTCTCATCAACTCCACCACCCCTCTCCGCTTCTTCATCCTCCTCATCCTCCTCCCACTCCTCTCTCTCCTCCACTGCTCCCCCCCTATCCTCCTTCTCCCCTTCCTCCTCCGCCCCCTCGAGCATTCTCTCCCTATCGTCCCGTGCTTCGCATCTGGACTCCCATTCGTCTGCCCCTGCAGCTGCCTATCCCGCTCACCTCTCAGATAACCCACTAGCAGACGCTAGCAGATGGCAGCCGCATCAGTACCAGCAGCACCAGCAGTACCAGCAGCACCAGCACCAGCAGCAGAACCAGCAGCAGAACCAGAACCAGCAGCAGCAGCAGCAGCAGCGGGGAGGGTCAATGAGGGAGGCGGAGCAGAGGAGAAAGGTGTTTGTGGGGATTCTAGGCTCTCCAGACGCTCTCTCTGCCGATGAAATGCGTTCCTACTTTCTCAAGTGGGTGCCTTGCCGTGCCGTGCCTTGCCGTGCCGTGCCTTGCCTTGCCGTGCCGTGCCTTGCCGTGCCGTGCCGTGCCGTGCCGTGCCGTGCCTTGCCTTGCCTTGCCTTGCCGTGCCTTGCCTTGCCGTGCCTTGCCGTGCCGTGCCTTGCCTTGCCTTGCCTTGCCGTGCCGTGCCTTGCCGTGCCTTGCCGTGCCTTGCCTTGCCTTGCCTTGCCGTGCCTTGCCTTGCCGTGCCTTGCCGTGCCGTGCCTTGCCGTGCCTTGCCGTGCCTTGCCTTGCCTTGCCTTGCCGTGCCTTGCCTTGCCGTGCCGTGCCTTGCCGTGCCTTGCCGTGCCTTGCCTTGCCGTGCCTTGCCGTGCCTTGCCGTGCCGTGCCTTGCCTTGGCCCAATTGCTGCTTGCCGTTTCACTTCCCGCTCCTTCTCCTCCACTGGTCCCGACCGCTCCCTGACTCCCTCTCTCTCTCGTTCTCCTCTGTTTTCTTTTTGCTCCATGCATTTCTCTCCCTTCATCCTTCCCACTCTCCCTTTCCTCTCCCCCCATCCCCCCACTGTTCTGTTCTTCTCCCTCCCTGCACGGCAGGTACGGCCCTGTGGCGGACCTGTTCCATCCGCAGCCCAGCAGGGGCTTTGCCTTTGTGACCTTCCAAACAGAAGATGCTGCCCGCTCCGCTATGCAGGTGCGTGCATTATGCAGGTGCGTGCATTATGCAGGTGCGTGCATTATGCAGGTGCGTGCATTATGCAGGTGCGTGCATTATGCAGGTGCGTGCATTATGCAGGTGCGTGCATTACGCTGGTGCGTGCATTACGCAGGTGCGTGCATTATGCAGGTGCGTGCATTACGCAGGTGCGTGCATTATGCAGGTGCGTGCATTATGCAGGTGCGTGCATTATGCAGGTGCGTGCATTATGCAGGTGCGTGCATTATGCAGGTGCGTGCATTACGCAGGTGCGTGCATTATGCAGGTGCGTGCATTACGCAGGTGCGTGCATTATGCAGGTGCGTGCATTATGCAGGTGCGTGCATTATGCAGGTGCGTGCATTATGCAGGTGCGTGCATTATGCAGGTGCGTGCATTACGCAGGTGCGTGCATTATGCAGGTGCGTGCATTACGCAGGTGCGTGCATTATGCAGGTGCGTGCATTATGCAGGTGCGTGCATTATGCAGGTGCGTGCATTATGCAGGTGCGTGCATTATGCAGGTGCGTGCATTATGCAGGTGCGTGCATTATGCAGGTGCGTGCATTATGCAGGTGCGTGCATTATGCAGGTGCGTGCGCCATTTCAAGGTGTGTGTGGCTTGCCAGTGAGGTAGTGAGAGAGTGTGAGAGGGAGAAGGAAGGGGATCGAAAGGTTGAGAGGGAGGGAGAAGAAGGAGCAAGAGGCAGGAAGGGTTAGAGCCTCCATCCCCAGCATCAACGCTATCTCCTCCCTTTTCCACCTACCCTCCCAGCATCAACGCTATCTCCTCCCTTTTCCACCTACCCTCCCAGCACCAACGCTATCTCCTCTCTTTTCCACCTACCCTCCCAGCACCAACGCTATCTCCTCCTTTGTCGTCCTTCCCACGGAGACGCCTTCTGAGTCTACCCCCAAAAGGCCCTGGTTTTGAGACGTCTCAAAACGAGACGCCTTCTGAGTCGACCCCCAAAAGGACCTGCAACAATGCTCTCTCCTTCCCACAGAAGCGCCTTCTGAGTATCTGTGTACATATGCCCGTATGCTCTCTGGGTAAATGAGAGCGCATTGCTGCAGCTCCTTCAAAGAGTCAACTCAGAAGGCGGCTTTCTACAGGATCTGCCGCACCAGTGCCCTCTCCTCCTCCTACTCCCTTGCCCTCTGCTGCAGCTCCTTTAAAACCCGGGGTCCAAGAGTTTCTAAGTTAGGAAGGTTGCTAGGGGCAAGAAACGTGACTGGCTCGCGAAACAGGGTGTTGTCGAAATCGGTGATTGTGCGTCGCAAAGTATGAAAACCTCGCGAGTGTAACCAGATCTGGAATGCAACGTCAAAATTCGTTCGCAAATAGTATCGGATGGGCGCGAAATCTGTTTACGAAATCGTCACTGCTATCGCCCAGTAATTTCGCGTGGCGAAAATTTTCCCGAAGGGTTTCGAAGTTAGGAAGTTTGAGTCAGTATCTACTCGGTCACACCCAACCAAAGTTAGGAAGTTTGAGGCAGTTTTGGCCTGTTTGGGACTCCGGTTTTAAAGAGTCAACTCAAAAGGCGACTTTCTAAAGGATCTGCTGCACCAGTGCCCTCTCCTCCTCCTGCCTTGCCCTCGCCACACGTGGCGCTGTCTGTCTTCAGGGGAAGTAGCAGGTCATCGCAGCGGTGAGGATTCCACGTTCTTTCCTCCTCCCCTTCCTCCCTACAGGATCTGCTGCACCAGTGCCCTCTCCTCCTCCTCCCTTCCCCTCGCCACACGTGGTGCTGTCTGTCTTCAGGTGAATGAAGGAGCAGGTCATCGCAGCGGTGAGGATTCAATGTCCTGCTGTGCCAATGTTCTTCCTTCCTCCCCTTTCCCTCCGTGGCTGGCACTCGTTGGGTTGTTGTGCTGTCTGCAGGTGAAGGAGCAGGTCATTGCCGGGGTGCGGGTTCACGTCAAGCCGCCAGCGCCAAAGGCTTCATTTTTGGGTCGAGTCAACAGTCACCAGTCAGCTCTCGCTCCCTTGCCTTCACACCACATCTCATGCCGTCTGCAGGTGAAGGAGCAGGTCATTGCAGGGGTGCGGATTCACGTCAAGCCACCAGCGCCAAAGGCCTCGGCTGCCTCACACACGCAACAGTTCCAGCAGAACCAATACCAGCAGAACCAGTACCAGCAGAATCAGCTTCAGCAGCCACTGCTGCAGCGCCAGCTCTCCTCCTCGTCCTCGCCTTACTCCCCGAGGTCTGTCTGTCTGTCTGTTGTGTCCCTCCCAGTTTGACTCATGATGCCTGCCTGCCCTCCTTCCCTGCCTCTGCCTCTGCTTTCGCCCTTGGTCCCCACATGAAAGAGAACCTGTGGCTTCTTATTCGACTCATTCAAGTTTTGCTCCTTGTTATCCTGCCACCATCAGTTCTGTGCTTTCAGTGTGTTCTTCTTGTTTGTTTCTCGACCCTGTCTCTCTTTTCCCAGCTGCTTTCATGCATGCATGCATGCGTTCGTTCGTGCATGGATGCCTGCTCATTTGCCTTCTTCACATACATGAAGGAATAAAAAGCACTAGAGTTTTCACGGGCAGACTGTTGGAGGAAAAGGCATGCCTTCAAACCCGACTCTCTTTCTCTCTCTATCTCTCCCTCCACCTCCCCCTCCACCTCCCCCTCCACCTCCCCCTCCACCTCCCCCTCCCCCTCCCCTCTGTCCAACGCCCTCCTGCGTGTGCCCCTCTTCTTTTGAGGCGCCTCAAGAGGTTAAAGGCATGCCTTCAATCAAACCCGACTCTCTTTCTCTCTCTCTCCCTCCCTCCCCCTCCCCTCTGTCCAATGCCCTCATGCATGTGCCCCTCTTCTGCTGCTGCCAGTGCAGCGACGGCGGCGGCGGCGGCAGCTGCTGCGGCTATGGGCATGCCGGGCTCATTTGGAGGTGAGCCGCATTGGGGTGTGTGTGTGGGTGTGTGTGTGGGTGAGTGTGTGTGTGTGTGTGTCCTGGCTTAAGAAAGTCAAGTCTGTGGCTGTGGGCATGCCTCGCGTGTTTGTCAATGAGGTGCGTTGGGGTGTGTGTGTATGCGTGCGATGGTTCAAGACAGATGGCACACCTCACAAGTCTGCCGCGATGGGCATGCCGTGCGTGTTGGTCGATGAGGCTCACAAGTCTGTGTGTTGGAGTGTGCTGGGATTTGTTTGTGTGTGTTGGAGTGTGTTGGGATTTGTTTGTGTGTGTTGGAGTCGCTGCTGCTGAGGCACCCGCGCCGTCAAACTTGTAGTCCCGCTCTCCTCGTCTCCCGTATCCCTTTCCTGGGCCCAGCAGCTCTAGGCCCAGCAGCTCTAGGCCCAGCAGCTCTAGGCCCAGCATCCCTGGGTACGGTCGCAGTTTTTTAGTCGACTAGAAACCTTCAGCCGCCACCCTCCTCCTCTTCCCCTCCCTGTCCACTGCATCATCCATGCAAGCGAGCACTGGTCCTCTTGCATGAATCCGCTCCGCATGAATCCGCTCCTCCCGTCTTCCCCTCCCTGTCCACTGCACTGCACCCCCATACAAGCAGCGTTCTTGGACCCGGCGTCCCTGGGTGGTGCGGGAGCGTCCCCCTTGGGTGCGCCGCTGCCCAGCATGCAGCAGCTGCAGCTGGCCACACAGGCCATGCAGCTACAGGCGCAGATGGCCCAGCTACACATGCACCAGCAGCACTCCCTGCAGCAGCAGCAGCAGCAGCAGCAGCAGCAGCAGTACCTGCCTCACCTGCAGCAGCAGCGGAAGGAGGAGGAGGACAAAGAGAAGGAGGGGGAGGGGGAGAAGGAAAAGGGAAAGGTGGAGAAGGAGGGTGGGAAGGAGGAACGGGAGCACGAAGGGGAGGAGGAGGGGCTGCAAGGAGAGCGGGATAAGGCGGGGGGGTTAGAAGACGGAGAGGAGAAGGGTGAGGAGGAAGCAGGGGGCGAGCGTGGATTTGGAAATGATATTTCGGCCCATGGGCAGGGGAGCGAAATTAAGGGCTCTAGCGACGAGGGGCAACGAGAGGAGCAGCAGCAACAGCAGCAGCAGCTGCTACTTCAGCAGCAGCACCAGCAGCAGCAGCAGGAGCTGCAGCAACTACTGCTCCAAGCACAGTCGCTCCAGAACCCCCTACCCAACCTCCCTCTCTCTTCCAACCCTCTCACGTCGCCCTTCTCGCCCCTGCCTCTGCCTTTGGCATTCAACCCTATGCTTAACCCAGCTGCTGCAATGGCTGCATTGGGAGGTTACCCTCCAATTCCGGGGCTAGACATGTCGTTGTTTCCAGGCTTAGGGAACATGATGGGGGATGGAAACCTGGGCATGGGGATGGGGATGGGGATGGGGATGGGGATGGGCATGGGAATGGGAATGGGAATGGGCATGGGCATGGGTGGCATGGGTGGTATGGGTGGTATGGGTGGCATGGGCGGTATGGGCGGCATGGGCGGCATGGGTGGTATGGGCGGTATGGGTAGCATGGGTAGCATTGGCAGCATTGGCAGCATGGGTAGTCTGGGTAGTATGGGCGGAATGGGCGGTATGGGTGGTATGAGTGGTATGGAAGGCATGGGAAGCATGGGGAGCATGGGGAGCATGGGCGGGCTTGGGGGACAGCTGGGAGCGTCGCCATTAGTGGGGCAGCAACCGGCATCGCTGCCAGGGCCTTCTCTCTTTATAAGCAACCTGCACTACAGTGTCACAGTGCAGGTGCGTTTTTGGGGCATGCACTTGGATGGGTGTGAGTGCGTGTGGGTGCGTGCATGCGTGCGTGCGTGCGTGCGTGCGTGCGTGCGTGCGTGCGTGCGTGCGTGCGTGCGTGCGTGCGTGCGTGCGTGCGTGCGTGCGTGCGTGCGTGCGTGCGTGCGTGCGTGTCGTTTGTGTGATTGTACCACGACTCTGGTTAAGGGGTTGGGGTGAAGGGGTCTACCCTCTCTGCTTAGCAAATACTTCTCGTGGGGAGCTCAAGCACAGTGGACTAGCATGCTTGTTCTGTTGTCTGACTGTGTGGCTGTGTCCGTCCCTCTGTGTGTCTGTATGTCTGTGTGTCGCTGTGTCGCTGTGTGTCTGTATGTGTGCATGCATGTGCACCAGGACCTGACGGAGTATTTCATGGTGCATGGTGCGGTGCTAGGAGTGGACATGTTTCGAGACGAAAAGGGGCGATCCAGAGTAAACTCCCTACCTCCCTACCTCCCTCCCTACCCAAGCCGACACGCCGACACGCCATGTTATCGTCTCACCATCACCTAGCTCCTTTCCACAATATTTGACACAGCAAAAGCTATGGTTTCCTTACAGCTACCATAAAAGTTGCTGCTATTTCTACTGCCCAGCCGTTCCGCCTTCCCCTTCCTTCCTCTGTGTGTGTGTGGCTGTGCCGGCCTGTGCGCGCTCATGCCTGTGTGTGCGTGTCCGTGCCTGCGTCTGTGCATACGTGTGTATGCGAATGTGTGTGAATGTGTGCACCACAGGGCAAGGCGTGCATTCATTTCTCCAGTAGCACGGAAGCTGCCAGAGCGGTGAGTCCCCTCTGCCCCCATTCCCCCGTATCCTCCCTCTCTCCCACCTCTCCTCGTGCCTCGCGTCCCCATTTTCAAGGTGCCTCAATAATCCTCTCCTCCACCTCCTTTCATGCCTTGCGTCTATTCCCCCTATGTGTGGAAGTCTGGCAGTCGAAGCACTTCCCAGTCTGCTGTTATCCCCTTCCGTATTCACCTTTCAGTCGTGCCTTCTCACCTCTCTTCACCCCTCCTCACTTCTTGCCACCTATCCCCACCTCTCCCCCCCTCTTCCCACCTCTCCCCGCGTCCCCCCACCGCCTCCCACCATGCTGCGCATGCATCGACCCCAGCTCGCAGCCACCAACGGCAAGCCTTTCAGGGGGCGTCTGCTGGTAGTTAGGGAGGACAGTGGCGGCCGCACTGCTGCCTCTGCTTCTACCTCTGCCTCTGCCTCTGCCTCTGCCTCCTCTCTCTCCGCCGCTGCCTCGTCTGCCACGGGCTGACTGCTTGCACCTCGCGTCTTGCACCCTGCACTGTGGGGAAAAATGTAGAACCATCGGTGCTGCATGGTGGTGGTTCTCGACCTTTTCAACTTGCGCGACTCGTCGCTACAGTACTTGTCTCATGCGATCTGGTGCCAATAAACGTTCCTAGGCAACCTGGGGGGAAAGCCGGACCGCGTGACAAACTGGCTCAAGGACGTAAAATCTCCGTAATCGCTTCATAACTTTCCCAAACAGATGAAAACGTTGACAACGCTTATTACGACAACACAAAGTGAGCAACTAAAGCACTCATGCAAAAAGCTGCTTAGTAGAGCAGCATAAGAGCACCTCTCTGGTGTTGGGGCAACACGCAGGTTTATAATGGAATTGCCGACTGTATTTGTCACCCAAGTAGGGTGTATTTTTCAGTGTAGTGCAGCAGTCCTCCACCATCCTCCACGGTGTATCCGCGTTGCGCTGTAACACGCTGCTCACTTGCAAGTACCTCCAATTCCGATTAGTGTCTCCCAGTATTTTTTACCCCATATCGCAGCTCATCAAATGGCCACTGGTTCCCCTCCACCCACGGCACCACACGAATCCGCAGCACTGGTGCGGGGGAGGAACACCCCCGTGCCCGATGACCCTTCCGCCGCCATTGCAGACGCAGCAGCCCCAGCAACCCCCCCTACACCCGCCAACTTTTCCGCCTTCCCGCCGCTCCGCGGAGCCCCTCCGTTGCCGGGCTTTCCCGCAAGTCCAGTCCCGGGGAATGGACGGCAAGGGAACGCGAGATGCGGGGGTAGGTGGACGCGAACGGAGGATAGGGTTAGGGGATGGACGGGCATGGTCATTGGCATAGCCATGGCAACAGGCATATGCATGTGCGCGTGGTGATGATGCATTGCCATGGGTGGGTGGTTGGGACCAGGCATTGGCATACCGAGCATGCCCATGGGCATGCCCATGTGAACAGGGACATGCATAGGCGCGGGAATGAGGGGGTGGCGGAAGTTGTTGCGTGCGCATGCGCCAATGGGCGGGAGCACGGAGCCAGACGCAGGCCATGCGCGGAAAGGCTGTGGCTGCTGGTGCTGATGCGGAAAGCCGGTGGGCGAAGGGTGGGGAGCGGACGGACCCCGGGAAGGCACCGATCGGGGGAGATGGTGCGCGGCTGGGCGCTGATGGTTGCGCGCATTGGCGGAAGACACAGGGCTGCGGGAACTTGCGCAGGCGTCTCCGGGGAACTGGGTCTGTCCGTGGTTTAAACTATTCTGGGTGGGGCTGTTGCGGGCGCGGAGGTTGCACCGCCCGGAAGGAGAGTGCGCGGTTGCGTGGCTCCAGGCAGGCGGAAGAGGATCATTGCGCGGGATTGGCGGGGCGCCAGATTTGCGAGGCGGAGGAGTAGCGAATGGAGATCGAGGGCACGGCGTCGCCTGTCGTGACCAAGGTGCAGAAGTTCCGGCCGCCACCGCCGCCGCCGCCGCCGCCGCCGCCGTGGCTATCGCGTCCGCGTCCCCTTCCGCCCACGCATCGTCCCACGCGATGGGCAGCATGAGCAGCGCGTCTTCTTCCGCCTCTACCTCCGCCATCTCACCCAACGATGTGGACAGCGACAATACCAGCGGCGCGGGTAGCACGGACATGGGCGACACGGCCCCCGAAGTGCACGACCGGGGGGATCCCGCATCTGGCGGCGAGAACCGCGGCGGAGATTGGGGAATGCTGTCGCCCACGAAAGAGCTCTGCCGGCTTAGACCAGAGAGCGAGTCGCGAAGAAGAATGTCGGACTCGTCAGAGCTTGAGAAGAGATCGCATCGAGTGGCGAAGCTATCACCGTCGGACGAATCACCTTCCGCCTCAACGTTACTGTCGCTGCAGCCGCTCTCCTCTCCCTCACCTTCTGTACCCTCAGTGCTGTCCCAACCCAGAGCGTGCCGCACTCCCGCCAGCTCGTCGTCACGTCCGAGCGCGGTTCGGCGCTTCGTCTTGCAGCAGTTCGCGTCGTCCGTCCACGAGCCGCGGTGCGGGGGGGGGCTCGCAGCGGGGAAAGCGGCGGCTCCCTTTCCGAATCCTGGTGACTGTCCCCACACCGCGTCGCCTCCAAAGTCGTTTGGCAGGAACAGCGGCACGGCGGCAGGGCTGCCGCGTGGCTTGACGGCCACACGAAGCCGACGCGGTGTGCCGTGGCACGAAGTGGAGAGCGACTCCTCGTTTGTGCTACAGTCAGCGGAGGCTGGTGTGTGGGCTGTTGCTTGAGACGATTCGCATATGGAATCCAGATCTACAACACTAATGCTGCTGCCGCTTCTACGGCTTTTGCTTCTGTCAATACTGCTGCTTCGCGTCTTTGATTGGATTGTGTCGATCGTTCTCTCGCGGAGGGGAGACTCGTCGCCGAGGCTGCCGTGAGACCCACCGCATTGGCCGTCGTCGAGTGAAGCGTCGCACAGACACAGCTTTGCGACCCATTCGGCGACAAACCCGGCCGTTGCTGGCCCATTTCCCGCTTGAAATTCGTCAGCCATGGCGTGTGGCGCAGCTCAGGACTTTGCAGGAAGTATAATCTCTATGGAACGCACGCTTTGCAAGGCGACTAGATCAGTGAAAGTATACTGAAAGGAAGGTTTCCTTTCGTAGTCTAATGCGTAATTTGCGGTCTTGGAATATAGTTATAGTTTGCCTCACAGAGGGGCTAGCTAGGCACAGGGCTCTGAGACTATGCCGACAGAGAAGTGGGAACGAGAGTTGCTGCCAAATTCGTGTTTGGGATGAATTCGACGATGGTTTAAGTACGGGCGTCGGTGGATGTGGAAGAATTGCGTGCGCCGTGCCGTGCTGTGCCGTGGCGTGCCAGGAAGTGGTGCAGGCTGGGATCAGAAAGGTTGGTCAGTGGTCGCCAGGCAGATTGTTGGCACACTTGCGGCTGCGGATGATGGGAAGACTTTGCGCCTGTCAGCGAACCAATCAGAGCAGGCGCAGATGCGCGCGACTCGGTGCATCGCCCGCATCGCAACCCATACCACGCGACATTCGCAACCTCTGCGAGTCGCACGCTCGTCGCCTTGGAAAAAAGGGGAACATTCGCGTGGCAGGAAGGAATGAGGATGGTTGGCCTGGATTCACTAAGAGTAAAAGATTGGAGGGAGGCGGAGGAACTTGGGGAAAGGGGGGGGAATTCCAGAGCGGGATATTTCCGTCCGTACGGGGAGGAATCGGAGCAGGGGAAGGAAGGGAAGCGAGGGAAGTCGAGTCAGGCTGGGGGCTAGGTGGAGGGAAGAAGGCATGGATGGTGATGGTGGTGCCCGCAAGACAGCCATGTGTCGGCGAAAACATGCATGGTGGAACTGTCAGCAGCATGCCACTGGGCGCTCATCTGCGCTGGTCCATTTCTAAGGAAAATGTTTACCGACTGCGCGGTCTTGGCTTGGCCTCTGCAAAATGGCAGAGGTGTCTAACACTTTTGGAGGGGCAACCTGGCGGGGTTTGGTACGCGCGCAAGTCTGCGCCCTCTGTCATCCTCGTTTGGTGAACTGGATATCAAAAAGTGCAACAGACTTCGGCCAGCTTTGGCCATTTCCTGTCGTCGCGCCTCCTCCAACCAAATATCCAAACCATCCCAAGCTTTAGTGTACCGTACTCCCTCTCTCCATGCCTCATCTAGCCCCCGCAACCATACCAAACCAACTGGTCGGTCCAGGCAGAACTTCATTTGGCGGCATCGCCCATAGTTCCCACCACGCTGGCGGCTGTTTGATTCGTCATTCATCTGACGCTGCGATGCTGCGACACTGGGATGCTGCGACGGTGGGCGCATCAATGCCGTCGCAGAAAACCCTGACACAATCGCGCAGGTGCAACAGCCAGTCGCGCGAACTGTGCTAAGAAACCCTCAAGAAGGTTCTTACCAGGCACCAAGCTCCTCCACAAGGATCTTCACGAGTTTGTCATAACAACCCGACCAGAAAGACGTAAAGATGCAAGATGTCATAGGAATCGTAGTGATGCTGAAGAAAATAAAACATAATTGGATGATCGGTATTTACATAACCTATCCATGGATTCCGTGGCTGTAAGGTTGATGTAATGTCCTCTTGATTTAAACACGTAATGACACGTTATGCTTGACACCCATCAAAGGTGCTGCATCCATTTATACCCAAGCTTCATTTGCACCATGTTCCCATTTTATTCCCATACCGGTAACATAGACACACATGTTCATGCAGCCTGTTTGCGTACATCTCAACTGGTCAGAAACTAGAGTACAGAAACTCCTAATTTTTCCCGCAATTGGCCAGCCATCCATCCCTTACCGTCCCAGCAGCACACCATCACATCATCGAGCAAGCGCCTTTTCAAATGCCTGCTGGAAGGCTGCGGTTTCCTGCAACAAGCACAGCAATCCAGTAAAGCGATAATACAGCTACATAAGGATACATGAACTCCATAGGAACAAGTTAGCGAGAGGCTAATATAATTCAGGCACAACTGGAAAGGAGGATCACAAGCATAGAAGAGCTGTAACCACTACCTTATAAGAGAGGAGAAACGGCTGGTTTCGTCCTCTGTTTGGTTAACTAAAAAAATCCCATAAACGGGGTTTTGCTGGGAGAGAGAAAGAAGTACCTGGCAGCCCGCGATACTAAACTTGCTGTCGACAAGAAAGAAGGGAACCCCAGTGATCCTCAGCTTGTCCTTTCCGTACGCATCGTCCTCCAGCACCTCCCGCTTTCCCTCTTCCGATTCCTGCTTTTGGGCCGCCTCAACGCACACACAGGCACGTGCACACACACGCAGGCAGCATGCATACACATTTACAGACAAATGAAAACATGCAACCGGTGCAAGTACGTGCTCAAGAAAAAAAAACGATAGAAACACAGAAACACATCCATACACATGCAAGTTCATGCACGGTCATGGGATAAGATATTTCCATGCGCTCGGATCCCATCGCATATCCTAGCCTCTCCACAGCCATCCATGGCCATGCATGGCCAGGCACGTAAGAACATGTTCTTGGAATCCCAACAGACACCCCTGTGGAGCCTAGCAGCACAGCACGTACGAAGTAGGCGGGAGAGTCGATGTGAAAGAGGCCGAGGTCAGCAGCAGCAGCAGCCAGCTCGGAGGCGTCAGACACGTTGCGTCCCTCCTCGTACGTCATCTCAAACAGCCGCTGCTTCGCTGCACTCCCCTTTCCCTGCTGCGTTGCTGCATGCACCAACCTGCCCCACCTCCTCGCCACACATACCATGCCCATGCACATGCACCACAGACATGCCCATGGGCCATGAGCCATGCACATGCACATGCGCATGCATATCCATATCCACATGCACATGAACACGCACATGCCCATGCCAAGTCGACAACCATACCATACTAGGCGTCATTGTACGCCATGCCATGCCATGCCATGCCATGCCATGCTCTCACGATATCCAGTCATGCATCCAAGAAGCAGACGAAACAAAGTCAGGGTAAGCAGGGCAAGGCGAGGCTACACACAAGAGTCAAGGTCTCACTACACAGAAGATTGGTTCTGTGCAGGGGAGTTCGTGCCGGGTGTGCGGCTTTTGAGACGTCTCAAAACAAGCCAAGGCGAGGCTACACACAAGAGTCAAGGTCACGGTACGGTACACAGACGATTGGTTCTGTGCAGCTGAGTGCGTGCAGGGTGTGTGCGGCACCTGTGTGCGTTGAGGGTGTGTGCGGCACCTGTGTGCGTTGAGGGTGTGTGCGGCACCTGTGTGCGTTGAGGGTGTGCGGCCACCACTGCCAGTCCGCGAATTTGAGCCCGCTACGAGCACCCGAGCTGCAGAGATACGAGGCAGAGATGCGTGGAGAGGGGTAAGGGAAGGAGGCAGCATGTGCAGCAGGAGAGGATGAATTGCGAAAGGAACGAGAGGGCCAACAAAGAGGGGTCAGCACAGAGGCAGACGCAGAGGCAGACGCAGAGGCAGACGCAGAGGCAGACACAGAGGCAGACACAGAGGCAGACACAGAGGCAGACACAGAGGCAGACACAGAGGCAGACACAGAGGCAGACACAGAGGCAGACACAGAGGCAGACACAGAGGCAGACACAGAGGCAGACACAGAGGCAGACACAGAGGCAGACACAGAGGCAGACACAGAGGCAGACACAGAGGCAGACACAGAGGCAGACACAGAGGCAGACACAGAGGCAGACGCAGAGGCAGACACAGAGGCAGACACAGAGGCAGACACAGAGGCAGACACAGAGGCAGACACAGAGGCAGACACAGAGGCAGACACAGAGGCAGACACAGAGGCAGACGCAGAGGCAGACACAGAGGCAGACACAGAGGCAGACACAGAGGCAGAGGGTGATGGTGCGGGTGAGGGTGGGCGCTGACCGTCTGAGGGAGGTGGTCCAGCCGTCGCCCCCCCAACGCCTCTGGTTGTATGCCAGGTACGGCTCCCCCTGGCGCTTGGTGCGCGGGTCTATCATGTACGCGTGCCTGCACACACATGCGTGGGCAAGCATGGGTAGGTAGGGCGAGCGTACGGGGTGCCTTTTGAAGCACTGTGACAGCACGGCTCCCCCTGGCGCACTTTGTGCGCGGGTCTATCATGTACGCGTGCCTGCATGCAAACGTGCAAGCATGGGTAGGTAGGGCGGAAGGGGTGTCGTGTCGTTTTGAGGCGCCTCAGAAGCATGGCTTTCCCCTGCCGCTTGCTGTGCATGCACAGTCCAGGGCAGCACACGACATGGGAGGAGCAGGAGGAGGAGGAGCAGGAGGAGGAGGAGGAGGAGGAGGAGGAGGAGGAGGAGGAGGAGGAGGAGGAGGAGGAGGAGGAGGAGGAGGAGGAGGAGGAGGAGCAGGAGGAGGAGGAGGAGGAGGAGGAGGAGGAGGAGGAGGAGGAGGAGGAGGAGGAGGAGGAGGAGGAGGAGGAGGAGGAGCAGGAGGAGGAGGAGGAGGAGGAGGAGGAGGAGGAGGAGGAGGAGGAGGAGGAGGAGGAGGAGGAGGAGGAGGAGGAGGAGGAGGAGGAGGTGGAGGAGGAGGAGGAGCAGGAGGAGGATGAGGAGGAGGAGGAGGAGGAGGAGGAGGAGGAGGAGGAGGAGGAGGAGGAGGAGGAGGAGGAGGAGGAGGAGGAGGAACGGCGGGAGTAGGAAGGGGTGGGGGAGGAGGAACGGGGGGAGTGGATATGGGGGGAGGAGAACTGGTGGTTCCCCCCACCTGCACCTTTCCCCTTCCCCCTTCTCCCTTCCGCGCGCACGCCTTGCATCTCTTCCCCCCATCATTCCCCCACCATCCCCCCACCCCCCTCACCACGTCACCTGCACCGTCACCGCCTGTCCGTTCACCGGCGCTGCTTCCACCGCCGCAATCGCCGCGTCAAGCCGCGCCTGGTGGCGCGCGCACCGAGGGGGAAGGTTGCGCGCGGAGGGGGAGGAGGGAGGGGAAGCGGGGGAGTTGGGGGGTCGTTAAGGGAGGTGAGGGGGGAAACGTCGAGGAACATTGTGTGAATCGTAGTTGTGGTCAGGGAAAGAGAAGCGAATGTCAAGTGTTAAAAGTCCAAGCAGTCCGAGCATTCGAGGCATTCCATGGCTCCGCGCGGGAGGAGGCGCGGGAAGAGACGCAAAGGAATTTTGGTGAAACTTCGACCTTCCTCGCCTCGATCCTTCCACGTCTACGCTACTCCCGCTCAGCGACAGAGGCAGCGGCGGCGGCGGCGGCGGCAGCTAACCGAGGCGCATTGCCGGGCGCGCCTCACCTTACCGACGTAGCACCAGGGGCACGCAATGTCGCTCCAGACGTCCACGGGAAGAACGCGCAAGACAGGCGGGGGGTGAGCGGCCATGGCGACGCGATACGAGAGACGAGAGGACGAGAAACGCGAGACGGGGGACAAGAAGTTGTAGTGAAGGTTACAGGCCTGGCCGGCAAATGTGCTATCGGAGCAGCTATTTTCGGAATGACATGCGGCTATTTTCAGGACGTCAGCAGCAGCACTTGTCGGTGGGGGAAGGGAAGGGAAGGGAGTGGAGGTTGCTTTTGGCTTTCGGTGCCACTGATCCTCAAGTGGTGCTACTGCGTGACTCGTTCGAAGCAAATAAATTTTGTACAGTGCGTAACCTGCGGTTAAAGGAAATTTAACATGTGTTTAACTTTCATGTTAGACCATCCCCTCACCCATGTGTGCTGTGAGAGGCAGTAGGGGGAGGAAAAATGTGGGGTGTGTGAAGGGGTTGTTTAAGAACAGGATTCCCTGGACGTGCCTAACCCTAACCCCTGTGTGACGACTAGTAGTTTCTTTTCTTCTTTTTCTGGAGCGCACTTGCACGCCCTAACCAACATTCCATAGCGCCACATACATTGTCCCTTCCACGCCAAGTTCATCCAATTCTCCAACCTACCTAACCCAAAACCTTCCCAACCCTCTTCGCCACCCCTCCCTTGTCCATCACAGATGGCCCCTCCCCCCATCCCCACCCGCCTACCCCATCCCCTCCCTTTTTTTTGCGTCAACTCAGGATTCTTAGTCGGATAACTTATAAAAAAATCTACCCCTCCCGTTTCCACGGCAGCTGCCCCCTCCCACCATCATCCCCACCCCCCTCTCCTCTCCCCTCCCCTTCCTCCTCCACCTCAAACCCCTCCAAAGCCAGCAGGTCTGCCACGAGACGCTTCTTGGCAGCTTCCTCGGCGCGGCGGCGCTCCAGGTCGCGCTTCTTGAGCACGAGTGACTGGCGCTTGATCACCGTCGCTGCTGCCTCCATGGCTGCTGCTCGCTCCCGTGCCAGAATCCTCCTCTCGTCCGGGTCCGACTGGGGGATTGGGGGGTGGGGCGGGGCGAAGGCGAGGGGGGGCGTGGGTGCAATTGAGAGCGAGATGGTGAGAGTGAGGGGTTGGGGAGTGAAAGGGGGGGGGAAGCGAGGGGGTGGGAGTGTGGAGGTGGGGAGTGAGAGGGTGGGGAGTCAGAGGTGGGAGTGAGAGGGTGGGGATTGGAGGCTGCTAGCTGATCGTTCCAGGTCGCGCTTCTTGAGCACGAGTGACTGGCGCTTGATCACCGTCGCTGCTGCCTCCATGGCTGCTGCTCGCTCCCGCGCCAAAATCCTCCTCTCGTCCGGGTCCGACTGGGGGGTTGTGGGGGAAAGTGTGTGTGTGGGAGCGGCAGGGAGAGTGGGGGGACGGGAAAGCGGATCGGGGGAGGAAGGGAGGGCGTTGGGGGGTGGGGGTTGAAGAGAATGGGGAGAAAATGGAAGAGGATGCTAGTGGATAATCTGGACAGGACCAGTAAAAGGGAGAGCCTTGTCTAAACACAGGGCCTTTACTGAAAGAAAGACAGAAAGCAAATAACGTGGGCATGTCATTGCATTGCGGGTGCATTGCGTGACAGAATAGCTGCGGGCACAAGCAGGCGCAAGCAAGGCAACCTTGTCCTTGGAGAGCTGTCTGGCGCGCAGGTTGAGCCAATCAAAATGCTTGCTTGCTATGTTTTATTCAGGACCAGCTATCCAGATATTCGGCCTCAAGCAAGCAGGCAGGCGGGCGGGCACAAGCAGGCGCAAGCAAGGCAACCTTGTCCTTGAGGTGTATTTTGAGGCGCCTCAAAATACACCTCAAAATACACCTTTTGAGGCGCCTCAAAATACGCCTCAAAATACACCTTTTGAGGCGCCTCAAAATACACCACAAGCAGGCGCAAGCAAGGCAACCTTGTCCTTGGAGAGCTGTCTGGCGCGCAGGTTGAGCTCGCGCTGCTGCTGCTCTGCCCATGCCGACATGGCCATGTCCCCCCGCTGGTCAAACGCCTTCCTCTTGCGCCGCACCCACTCCACCCACGCCTTGCTCGCCTGGTGGTGGCGCCACACGGGGAAGAGGGATTTGGGGCGGCGGCGGAGACGAAGGGAGCGGGGAGGAGAGTGGGCAGGGAGTTTTGAGATGTGTCTCAGCAAGGTTTGTGAGGCGTGTGAATGGAAGAGAACAGAATAGAAATTAATAGTAGACATGCGCGCACCTTCATGGGGTCGACCCGGTTGTCCATGTCGTACTGCCTGCGCTCGTCCCGGTCCATGAGCAGCTCGTACGCTGCCTGTATGCGGATGAACTATTGAGTCAACTCAAGAGTCAGCACGCACGCACCTTCATGGGATCCACTCTGTTGTCTATGTCGTACTGCCGGCGCTCATCCCGGTCCATAAGAAGCTCAGACACTGCCTGTATGCGGATGAACGTTTGAGTAGACTCAAAACTCAGCACGCACCTTCATGGGGTCGACCCTGTTGTCCATGTCATACTGCCGGCGCTCGTCCCGGTCCATGAGCAGCTCGTATGCTGCCTGGATGCGGATGAACCGCGCCTCCGCCGTCTCCCCCTCCCCCTCCGCGCCCCCCTGCGCCTCCGCCTCCCCCCCCGCCTCCCCCTCATCCCCGCTGCCGCTCGAAGCATTGTACACTGTGTTGACAAGTTAGCAGCAAACGGACAGGGAGTGGGAAGGGTGAGGGGGAAGGGGTTATGTGCGGGGATGCCGAATAGAGAGGGGAGGGGGGGCAGGGTCATACGAGGTGCTACTAGGCGGGTAGGTAGTGACGGGGCATAACAGATGCTTGATGGGGAAATATGGATTGGGAAATATGGAGTATCTGGTTCTCCCTGCTCGCCTCTGACACTTGTCATGCTGCAGGAGTGCGACACACTGCCACCTGAGGACCCCCCAGTGCCACCACCCACCCACCCCAACTCGCCTCCCGCTCCCCCCCCCCCCCTCACACACACACACACGCACACACACACACACACACACACACACACACACACACTCACACACCATCGGGATGGAACCGCTTCACGAGCCGTCTGTAGGCCGACTTGATCTCGTTCTCTCCCGCGTCACGCTCGATTCCTGCCACACACACACGCCACGTGGATGCACCCGCCCGGCAGAATCGACGTGGCACGCGAAGCAACATGGGAGATGAGGAGGAGACGCAAGGGGGTAAGAGAAATCGTCAGCACTGGAAAAAAAGAGACCACAGAGGGCAGGGCAGAAGACGTACGAATGCTGCTGCAGCGGAATTTTCTATTGCATTCCGAAACAATTACTCACAACAATCACACCATGACTCACACACCAAAACTCACACACCAAAACTCACACACCAAAACTCACACACCGAGAGTCTCATAGGGGGACTGGTCCGAGGTCCACCCCTTGTTGCTGCCCGCCCGACACACCACCGAAGGATACCGAACCGAGACTTTCTCCGTGTTTGGAAGACCGAAAGCTCTCGACGCGCCAAAAATCTGGTGATTCTGAAAAATTACTCTCGTAGAGCAAAGATTGTGCGAGGTCTCCCTGAAGAATGAGCTCTTAGGAGCGTGTTTCTGAGGAGAATTAACTGCGACTGCTACCGACGATGTCACTGGCACCTTGCTCCGTGAGAATGATAATCTCGCTGGTTCGGCAGCAGCAGCCATTGGATGGAATCTGCACCGCTCGTCCGTGCATTGCGGCGTCCGGAGCGGCGGGTTAGCCCGCAACGCCGCCGCCATTGCTGAGTTTATTCCGCGGATTGATATCGCAATAAGGAGAGGCGCAATGCGAGCAAAACGAGAGTAGTCGTTCAGACGATATAAATTAGACGGACGGGGTCCGCCATGGACCGTCAGCAACGGACCAGAGGCAGCCTGACCGCCAATGGCCAGTGAACAGGCAGGCAGGCACCCAAGGCGACTCAAGGGTGATGAGATGAACAACTCACAACTCCCTAGGCCAGCCAACGACAGATGGACGTGGACGTCACGTGACGACGAACCCAGGTTTGGTTGGTTGTGTGTACAGTAAAGAGACGCACTGTACTGTATCTTGAACCGAACTGCCTTGGATTCAGTTCTGACCTCCTGTGTGCTGGAGGCGGTCGTTTCATTTACGGTAATAACGGGGATTTTGAAGAGGTTTGGTGACTCAACCGCTTTAGAAACCGCATAGTCACACTAAACCTTAAGAGTTACTACAAGCTCTGTAGCCTCTAGTGTTCCACCAAACCACACACTGACACGAAGTTTTGACCAAAACGAAACGAGCCCTTGCTGAACCTTCAGTATCGACGCCTGTGGTGGAACGATTGCAGCTTGTGAAGGAGCTCGCTCCTTGGGTTTTCCGAACTGAATCAGCTGGGCAGATTCCTGGAAATGCAACCTACAAACTGGGAAACATCCGTTCAAGAAGTGAAATGATCCTTATCGAACAAAAGAAACACCCCACCACCACCCTTCAAACCCTGACTAACAACAGCCAAGTTTAGTTAGTTGACACACCATTCTCTCCTAAAGTTACATCAGTGCATCGCCGCTGTTCATCCACCTTCCACACCCTTTCCCCCCCTCCCCCCTCCCCCCTTTCCACCCCTCACGCCTCCACCTTAGCTTTCTCGACTTCCCCACCACCGCTCACGATGCTCCACTCACCCTCGTCCAAGCCACTCCCATCACCACTCCCTCCATCCTTCCCTTCACGCACAGGTGAAGCTGAAACACCACACACCTCAGACCCCCCAGCTCCCTCAGGCCTCTCAGGCCCCTCGTGTGAATCTCCACCAGCCACGGGCAACCCAGCAGTGGAACCACCGTCCACCACTCCTAACTCCCTGGCACCGTCATCCTGCCCTGGTCTCTGCACATGTCCCTCACTCCCTGTTCCCCCCTCCTCCTCTGCTCCCCGCTGAGCTTCCATCTCTGCATTTCCCTCTCCGCCACCCCCTCCATTCGCTCCTCCTCCCCCCTCAATGCTTTCACCCACTTCATCCAGTTCCCCATCATCTGTGCTCCACCCATCATGCGACCCCATTGCATGTCTCACCTCCTCCTCCCCTTTGTCTCCTTCCGGCCCCCCACCTCCCACCAACCGCCCCTGCTGCTCTCCACTGCATGCATCCATCCCTTCTCCCAGCCATTCTGCAGCATGGCCTGCAGAATCAGGAGTAGTGACCGCACCAGCAGCGGCAGCGGCAATGGCAGCAGAAGCAGCAGCATCAACATCATCAGCACCAGCACCAGCATCAGCAGCGGCGGCGGCGGCAGCAGCAACAGCAGAAGCAGCAGAAAAAGACCCAGTTGTTCTCACAGCAGCGAGTTTAGGTGCCCGGCGCCCCACACTCCGCCCTCGCCTCAACCCCCTCCTCCCATCACCACCCACAGTCGCACCAGTTGGAGACGACACACTACTAGACGCCCTGGACGGTTCTGACGACCCCCCACCCTCACCTGCACCCCTATCCCCACCACCACCTGCACCTCCCACACCACTCTCACCACCGCTTGCGAACCCCCCTATTCCGCCACTGCCACTGCCACTTTGCTCATGGTAGTGCTGCTGCTGCGGGTGGGGGTGGGAGTGTTGGTGGTGCTGCTGCTGCGGCTGCTGCTGGGTGGCAGCGGGAGCTTGGTTGAGGTGGCGGCAGTGGGGGCAGATGTAGGTGATGTAGGGGAAGTCCTCCTTGCGCGCCAAGCCTGGGGAACACACACGAAAGGTGGCGGGGTGGGGGGTGGGGGGAGGTTTTGAGGGCGGGAGCAGAGGGGGAATGGTGAGACAAGAAGAAGGCAAGTCACTGCCACGCACACCACTGCCACTCGCACTGCTACACCTGCACTGCTACATCGCACTGCTACCATTTGCAGGTATCAGATGTAGAAAACATGGCCTGTTTTGCCACGCACCGTTGTGGCTGAAGCACTTGTGGCAGATGAGCGCATAGCACTGAGTGGCATCCTCCCCCACCAGCATCGCTGCTATCCTCGCCATCCACCCCTCCTCCGACGCCCTTCCTGTCCTCCTCGCCCCTGCTCCACTCCCCCCACCCCCCCAACCACCTCCACCAACACCGCCAGCACCACCAAAACCCCCACCAGCAGCAGCAGTAGCCGCCATTCCCATCCCGGGACCTGACATCGCTCTATCTCCATACCCGTGCGCTGATACCCCCATTCCTGCGATTTCTCTCCCTGCCTCAGCCCCTGCTCCATGGCCGAACGCCCCACTAGACGGGCGCCCTGCTACTGCTGCTGCCGCGCTGCCACCACCAACACCACCGCTGCTGATGCGGCTGTGAGATGGTGTAGAGGCCAGAGGCCCTGGGAGCAAGAGCGAGGGCGATTTCGCTGCTGCTCCCGCTCCCGCTCCCGCTCCTGCTGCTGCTCCTGGTCCACTTCCCCCTGCTGCCGCCCCTCCTTCCCCTGCCACCGCATCCCCCAGAATCAACCCAGCAATCCACCCCAGCGCCCCTCCCCCAAACGAGTTACCTGCATCCGCCCCACCTGCTCCTCCTCCTCCCCCTCCCCCTCCCCCTCCTCCGCCTCCTCCCCCGCCCGCGCCCTGTCCCCCAGCCGCCCCAGGACTCACTCCCGCACTCCCATGATTCCCACTCCCCCTGCGCCTGCGCAGACCAGCAGGGCTGCTCAAACTCATCCCCCCTGCTGCTGCCTCGTCCTGGTGGTACCCTCCCTTTCCGCCCATGAATCCACCCCCCCCGCCCACTCCTCCTCCTGCCACCCCTGCCGCACCGGCAGCGCCGTACCCAGCAGCATCAGGGGAGGCGATACCGTTGGTGTCTGCAGACGCACCAGACGCACCACCGCCAATGACGCCCACGATAGATGGTAGCAGGGAGGAGGAGGGCGTGTGGGGCGTTTGAGGAGTTTGGAAGGAGGGAAGAGAGCTCGTTCTACGACCCTTGCCAAGCACACCACCAGCAGAGCCAGCAGCACCCGCACCAGTACCAGCACCAGGGAGGCCCTTTGAACCGGCAGCATTACCAGCCTTCGCGCCAGCAGTACCTGCTGCTGCTGCTGTCAACGGGTCTGCCGCCGACCAGCCAGGATCCTTCTCGTATTGCTGAGAATAATCAGCAAGAGAAACGGGGTAAGGGTACGCACAAGACAATCAGTGAGGAAGCAGGGGTGGATTCAAAGATGAGAGAGAACGGGGGGGAAGGGGCAAGACACCAGCCAAGCTTTCAATCGGATCAAACAAAAGCGACGGAACGATGTTCTGAGTTCATCAGAGCTGATGAGCCAAAGAACACCCAACCGTGAATAGACACCGTGGCTTGACTTCAACAGCATGACTCAAAGGGCAACAGAGACGTCTCCATATTTACATGCTAGGACAAACAATCACCTGAAGCACTGCTAAGCATGCTCACCCACGCCACCACAGGCGCCCTCCTCGCCTCTATCACCAACGCATAACGCCGTGGTGCTGACCTGAACAATCTGCAGCGCCTCACGCCCTTCTCACCTGCACGATCAGCCGTGCTGACCTGAATGATCTGCAGCGCCTTGTGGTGATTGGTGCGCTCCTTGAGCTCGCCCAGATGCGCCTGCCTCTATTTTTAGGCCGCCTAAACGAAGATAGACACCTGCTAGAGCCCTTCTACCATAAACGCTAGCGCCCCGTGCTGACCTGTATGATCTGCAGCGCTTAGCCGTGCTGACCTGGATGATCTGCAGCGTCTTGTAATAGTTGGTGCGCTCCTTGAGCTCGCCCAGATGCGCCTGCCTCTCTTCTTGAGGCGCTGCAGCAAAAACACACACCTGCTAGCGCCCAACTAACATGCGCGCTAGCACCGCCATACTGACCTGGATGATCTGCAGCGTCTTGTAATAGTTGGTGCGCTCCTTGAGCTCGTCTAGGTGCGCCTGCCTCTCCGCCTTGAGGCGCTCCAGCGTGTCCCGATCCCGATTGTCGTCTGTTGGTCGTGCGGGAAAGGGAGGAGGGGTGGTGTGTGCGCTCAAGTGCGTGCGTGTGTGAGCGTGTTCCCACACGAACTCCACCAGATAAAGATTCCGATACAGCGCACAGCTCTCTCCTCCCATCCCACAACGCACACCCCCACCACACACTGCACAGCCCACCCTACGCATCCCATACCCCACACTCCACACTCCACAGCGCACAGCTCCCAGCCCCCCCATGGCCCCCACGGCCCACTCACACAGCTGCACGAGGCGCGAGCAGAGGGTGTAGAGCGCCGTGTCGAGCGTTGCGGCGCCTCAAAACTCGCCTCAAAACACACACCCCACCCTGCACATTCCACAACTCACACTCCACAGCGCACAGCTCCCAGCCCCCCCATGGCCCCCACGGCCCACTCACACAGCTGCACGAGGCGCGAGCAGAGGGTGTAGAGCGCCGTGTCGAGCGTTGCGGCGCCTCAAAACTCGCCTCAAAACACACACCCCACCCTGCACATCCCACAACTCACACTCCACAGCGCACAGCTCCCAGCCCCCCCATGGCCCCCACGGCCCACTCACACAGCTGCACGAGGCGCGAGCAGAGGGTGTAGAGCGCCGTGGCGAGCAGTGGGAAGAGCAGCACGGGCGACGTGCGCACGAGGCGGTGGTGCCACAGCAGGTCCGGCGAGCGCGCCACCACCACCGCCACGCCCACAATCAGGAACTGAAGGAGAGGGAGCGGGGTGGGAGGTTCAAGGAGAGGCAAGAGAGTGAGGGAAATGAAGAGGAGATGGAAGTCGTGGTCAAGGATAGGGGGTTGGCACGGGCCGACGAAAGGAGGGAGGCGCAGGGGAGATTCACAGGCGCAAATTCTGGTGCTGAGCTGAAACGCACTGAATCCGCCTGAAACCGCCTGCTCGATTCGCCGCGACAAGGCACACGCGCCATATCCAAGTGCGGGGAAATCGAGACACAGGTGCTGAGTCAAGAACCACGTGCGGTGATCATCACCTAGGGTTGCGTCAGCAATTGCTTCTAGAGAGCGATGACGAGACGTTGACTGGGTTGGCTGCTACGGTCGTCGGCCGGTCGTTGGCTGCTACGGTCAACATGAGCCCGCGAGTAGTTTAGTCTAGCCAGACGATAAAGAGTTTAAACAATATTCGCGCACCTCAAACGTCGACGCCTTCAGTCGTGCCTATGATCACACGTGTCTGTGGGAATCGCTAAGTACTTGCGAATCCCGCAGCCGGAATTAGCAACCTTAACTCGGTTTCAAGAAAACAGGTCAACGCAACGGCGAGGTTTCTTAAAGACGCCTTCGGTGCCAAGAGGCGCGGGTCGACGCACATCCTGAGTCTGACTCCAACTGAACTTACGCAAACGACAAGGAGCGATAGAAAAGTGAGTAACGATTCAACAACAAACGGGTGACCGAATCTGGAAGACTAAAAGCAGGTCGGGGAGAAAAGGAGGGGTAGGGGGTGCGGAGGGGGGGGAGGAATTCATTATCCAAACGAGAGATTAATCGCAAGCACGCAAGCACGCGCGCACCTCGAGCGAGGAGGAGTAGAGCATGATGGAGCGCGCGGTGCGTCGCCACCACACGATGCGCTGCTTGAGCCGCCGGTGCACGTTCACCTCCTCCGACGACAGGTGCTGCAGCTTCCGCTCAAAGTCGTCGTCGCTGCGCCGCCGCCAGAACAACAGCACCCGCAGCAGCCATCGGAACGGCGCGAAGACCCACCACCCGCTCACGCCGCGAGATCTAGAACCCGGGTTGTTTCTGCTGCCGGATTTTTTCAGTAATAGCTTGCTGCCGCTGCTGCTGGTAGCATCTTTCCCGCTTGCGAGTAGGGAAGCTTCGGTACTGGAATCCATGGTGCTGTTCGTGAATTGGAGTGATAGTATCTGGCTCTTATTAAAGCACGTCTCCTCCGCTGGCCATAAGCTACTTGACGAAAATGATTAAGATGAACCAACTTGGAAGCGACGCAGATTATAGCAAATCGGAAAGGACTGGAAAAGACTTTAAGGCCAGACAAGCAGGAAACGAGGGAGGTGAATGAACCACGATAATCCCAAGGACGGATGTTAGCAGCAACCTGAGAAAACAAAATGAACGAATTTGCAGCGAGAGCAGTTAGGATCTAAACGGAGTGGGCGCAAACACCTCGTTTGCAGGCTGAAGACGGAAAACGGACGGGACGGTAAGGAGGGAAGCAGAGCAGATGAATCCCGATTCCCGAGATGGGAAGGTGAGATGGCGAAGGTGGGAGTGGGCGAGAATCGGCGACGAACAAACCGAAAACGTATGCACCACGCCCAGTCGCTAGCTATCGCTCGCAGCATCGCCCACATTCTCTGTTTTGCTCGCATGTTTTCGCCCGGCATTGGTTATCGCAGGTTCGAGAATCGTCGGGAGATTGAGTGAGCTCATGTGCCTGACCACTGAGTTACCGCGCGGGCGCTGGTGTGTCAGTGTCGCCATCCGCACCGCACCCGGGTGAACCCTCGATGCTCTGATTGGCGGGCAGCACGGGTTGCGACAAACGACGACAAGTAAAGGGCCAGTCAGATTCCAGTCCGTTTAGGAAACTCCGTCAGATTCGTTTTAAGCAGCCTTCGTTTGGAACGTGTGTGACCCTTCGAAACTGGCTCGTGCCTTCATACACTCATCGTCATGCACCCTTCTTCAGATCCAAGTTCTGCAGTACAGCAATTTCAACATGGCTGGCATTCTCTCTAAGACGTTGCTGCTGCTGCAGTCTCAGCCAGGCACCCGATGCCCACAAAAATGGTAGAAACGTCCAAACTAATTCCAATATTCCCCATAATCCCACAACAAACAGAAGGAACCGTACCAGCACACAGCCCAAAAGTCACTGTTCTCCCTGGCCCCACCCATCTCCCTTCAGCATTGTTCTCCATCTATACTGCCTCCATTTCCATGTCCCCAACAACTGAATCACATAGCACATGCAGAGACAGTAGATACATCCACCACCCCTTCCACTTCACCCTGTTGCCCCTACCCCTCTTTCCCACACCCCCTCATACTGATACACATGACATTCCTTGCCTTGCACCCATGCACCCACCCACAGCCTCCAAGGCAGTGTGGGCGACAAGACGAGAACCTATCTAAGTCCATGAACAGATGAAACTCACGCCTTTGTGTGTAACCTTCCACCTGAGTCCCGAGTTCTGACTTGTGATTACCCCTGCAAACCACACCTCCTCGTCCCTCCGCCCTCCACGACCCTTCTCTCCTCACTCTCAACCTCCGTCTCCTCATCCTCTTCCCTCCTCCTCGCCCCTCCGCCCCATGCATTCTTCGGTCACGCGCGCCCTGGTGTTCAAACAGCACGCATCGCCTATTCTCGAGGAACCCTTAGAGAATTTAGACATATAGATAATCCGTGCTCATCGCCCCTTGCCTCTCCTCTCTTCTCATCAATGCATCCTTCAGTCGCGCCCACCCTGGACCGCAAACAGCACGCACCGCTTGTCCTCAGGGAACCCTTCTAGCCCGTCCCCCTCGTGCAGGCTCACCACTGTTCCATCCAGCAGCAGCGACACAGAGAGCAGCTGCAGACGCACCGTCACACCAGAGTATGCTGCTTTGCTGGATGCCGGATGGAAGGGGTGCGATGCTAGGCGCTGGGGAAAGGCCAGGGGGAGAAAATGGGGGAGGACAGGTGGGATGGGGAGAGGATGGGAGGATGAAGAGGCGAACAGTGGGGACGAGAGGAAATGAGCATGGAATGAGGGAATGAGGCGAGAGGAATAATGAGAGCATGCTGTTATTAAGAGGGAGGTGATGCAGGGGGGGCTGAGGAGGGGTGGGGGAGGGGAGGGGTGGTGAATATGCACACAAGCACATGTGCACGTACATGCAAGCAAACACGTATGCACAAGCACACACATGCCACATGTTCACATCAACACACCCACACGCCACTCACACACGTGTTTGCCTCTAACTTCCCCGAAGCGCAAGTGCCACTCACATGGTCATGCAGGTAGAACTGCTTGTCAACGCTCGCAGGCGCCTCCTCCTCATCGCACGCCGCCATGCGATGTTTTGAGCCGACTCACAACATATGCTCACATCAACTCACCTCACATAATCTCCTCCCAAGTGCCACTCACATGGTCATGCAGGCAGAACTGCTTGTCAACGCTCGCAGGCGCCTCCTCCTCATCGCACGCCGCCATGCCCTCCCCACTCTCCACACTCACTACCTTGGGCGGCAAACACTCCCTCTCCCCCTCCCTCCCCCTCTCCCGTGCCTCCCTCTCCTCCACCTTCACTGTGCGAGCAGCAGCGGAAGCGCGGAAAGCAATGGGCGGCGTGTGGAGAGCACCGCCGGAGGAGGGCAGTGAGGAGATGTCAAAGAGAGGGATCGAGTCCGCGTGGCCTTCAAAGTGAAAGTCACAGTCGGTTGCAGGCACACAGGAGAGGGAGGAGGTCGGCAGGAACGAGAAGGGGGTGTCTTCTTGGAAAGCATCTTCAGTTGCTGCTGCTGTCGCTGCAGTGACATGTGCTTTCACTGCAATGCTGCTGCTGCTGCTGCTCTCATCTGCGTTTTCCCCAGCTGAGTTATCACCAGGAAGCACAGCGACTGAGAGGGGGTTGTTGTAATCGATGGGCAGTAAGTCAATGGAGTGAGCGAATACCATCTGCCTATCCGCACCTCCCACCTCCCCGGCTCTCTCACCAAGGACGGTAGCATCACCAGCAGCACCACCAGTAGCACCATCAGTAGCACCAGCACCAGCAGCACCACCAGTAGCACCACCAGCACCAGCAGGACCAGCAGCAGCACCACCAGCAGTACCAGCAGCACCAGCAGCAACACCAGCAGCAGCGCCCCCAGCACCACCAGCAGCACCACCAGCAGCACCACCATCACCACCATCACCACCAGAATCACTGGACTTCACTTCTCCCGCTGCTGCAGCAGCGGCCTCTTCCGCCGCCTCAGCCCGGGCGATCTTCCCCTCCTTGGCTGCTTTCACAGCCGCCTCGTCAAACTCCTCATCGTACACATCCCCCATCACATCCACTCCCTCCTCTAGCGCCTGCTCGTACTCCGCCGGTGATGCATTGATCACCTTTTCCCTCAGCCCGTGCTTCTTCTCATACTGCAACGCCTGCGCTATGCTTGCTGCGTCCGGGTATGCTGCATCGGAAGCAGCTTCCGCGGCCGCAGCTTTGGCGGCGGCAGCTTTGGCAGCGGCTGCTCCAGCAGCGGGATTACCAGCGGTTGAGCCTGCAACACTCATTGTGCCTGTGAGTCCGTCTCCCGCCTCCTTCCGCCCCACCACCTCCCCAACCCCGTCCTCCTCACCAAAGCTCTGCACCCGGAACCCTCCCAGCCCACTCCCTCCTCCTCCTCCTCCTCCTGCTGCTGCTACGCCTGCCTCGCTGCCCGAGCGGTCCGATTGACGGTCCAGATTGCTCGGATCAAACCCAGGAGCAGCCGTAGAGGCAGCGGGGGAGGAGGTGTGAAGAGGCCATATTGTCCACCAAGGGGGGGCGGAAAAGATAGGGGCGGGGGGACCTTTCGCCCATACACGGGGGGGGCGGGTCCAAGGCGGGGGGAAGGCAGGGGGGGGATCTTGGGGGGAAGAATCGGGAGGGGGAGGCTGGTCGAGTGACCCTACGGGAGGCTTCGGGGCCGGAGAGGGAGGGGGCAGCGGTGGGGATGGGGGGAAGATGTAACCCGGGGGGAAAGGTGGAGGGGGGGGGGCGTGGGGGGCGAGGGGGTTTGAGAGGGGGAGCAGGGGGAGGCATTGGGGGAGGGTTTGGGGGTGGGCGTGGGGGTCGGGGGGGGCGAGTTGGGGGCGCTGGGGGCGGTTCTGGGGGGGGATTGGGGGGAGGGCGGGGCGGACGGGGGGGGGCGCGTAGGAGGCTTTGGAGGCGGTTCGGGGGGGGGGATTGGGGGGAGGGCGGGGCGGACGGGGGGGACGAGGAGGGGGAGCAGGTGGGGGCATGGGAGGAGGATTCGGGGGAGGGCGAGGGGGGCGGGGGGGCTTTGGTGGGGGCGCAGGGCCAGGGGGTAAGGGCGGTTCAGGGGGAGGGGGACTGTCAGATGCAGTAGGGGGGGGTGTTGAGGATCCAGAGCCAGGGGGCTTGGGAGCAGGGGGGACGGAAGAGGTAGGGGGAGGGGGCTTTGCAGGGGGAGGCGGGGTGGAAGTGGTAGAACCAGGAGGTTTGGGGGGAGGAGGGGCGGTGGTGGTGGAAGGAGGGGGCTTTGCAGGGGGAGGGGGGGCGGAAGTGGTGGAACCAGGAGGTTTGGGGGGAGGGGGACTTGCAGGTGTTGGTGGTTTCAGTGGGGATGGGGGAGGCTTAGGAGAAGCGGGGGGAGTCAAAGGGGGAGACGGGGGGGGCTTGGGGGGGGAAAGCGGGGGCTTAGGGGGAGATGGGGGCTTCGGGGGGGAAGGTGGAGGGGGTTTGGGGGGAGGAGAGGGGGGCTTTGGGGGGGAAAGGGGAGGCTTCAAGGGGGGAGATGGAGGGGGCTTGGGCGGAGGAAACGGGGGAGGTTTGGGCGGAGAGGGGGGCTTGGGGGGCTTGGGAGGAGGCGGGGAGGGGGGTTTGGGGGGCGGGGAAGGCGGTTTGGGGGGCGGCGGGGAGGGGGGAGGCGGATACTCGTACATGGGGGGCGCAAGGGGGGTGCCGGGGGGAGGGGAGGGCGCGGAGGGCGGGGGGCGGAGGGTGAAATTGGAGTAGCGGAGGCCGGTGGTGCAGTTCATGTCGAACCAGGAGATGTCGTTGGTGATGAAGGAGTAGACCACATACTTGTTGCGCAGGAAGGACTCTGAGGGGAGGGAGAGAGGGCGGGCAAGGGGGGGAGTGGGGCCGGATGGAAAATTGTTTGTTAGGCAAGTCGAAAACAGATGTCGTTGGTGATGAAGGAGTAGACCACGTACTTGTTGCGTAGGAAGGACTCTGAGGGGAGAGGATGGATGATGGGGGAGGGGGGATGGGGGATGGAGATGGGGATGGGGATGCAGATGCGGATGGGGATGGGGGAATGGAAAGGGAGGCGGATGGGAAAGGGTTTGTTTTGAGGCGGGTTAGAAACAGAGGTCGTTGGTGATAAAGGAATACACCACGTACTTGTTGCGCAGGAAGGACTCTGAGGGGAGAGAGGGAGGGGCGGAAGGGGTAAGAGAAGAAGGCATGCCGATATATAAAGAGGAGCAGCAGCGGTCCGAAAGAGCACGAGGAGAGGTGACGGCATGCCAATGAAAAGCCAGAAGAGTGAAACAATTTCGCTGTTCCATCCAGCCATCGCAACCGAACCGAACCGAACCGAATCTCTTCCCCGTACCTCCGATTGTGGTTCGGCTGTCCTCAGAGGCCGCAGCAGCGAAGCACACTTTGCCAGTAGAGGGGGTCTGCATGCAATGCAGGGTGAGAAGGTAAAGGGGTTGTTGGGTCAGTGTGAGGCACGAAAATGAGTTGGGTCAACTAAGAAGGGGACTTTCTTAGTTGACTCAAGAAGCACTCAGGGTGAGAAGGTAGGAGTCGGGACGGTGTGATGTGACGCGCCGGAATGAAGAATAAGTGAGCAGAGCAGCCTCAAATGCAGGTAAACGGGTGAGTGTGAGGGGGTGCAAGAAATGACCGCAACACGAGAATGGGCACCAGAACAGTGAGAACAGAAGGATACACGCAACAGATATGGTTGGAAGAGAAGATATGGTTGGATGAAGAGATATGGTTGGATGAGGAGATATGGTTGGATGAAGAGATATGGTTGGATGAGGAGATATGGTTGGATGAAGAGATATGGTTGGATGAGGAGATATGGTTGGATGAAGAGATATGGTTGGATGAGGAGATATGGTTGGATGAGGAGATATGGTTGGATGAGGAGATATGGTTGGATGAGGAGATATGGTTGGATGAAGAGATATGGTTGGATGAGGAGATATGGTTGGATGAAGAGATATGGTTGGATGAGGAGATATGGTTGGATGAGGAGATATGGTTGGATGAGGAGATATGGTTGGATGAGAAGATATGGTTGGATGAGAAGATATGGTTGGATGAGACGATATGGTTGGAAGAGGAGATATGGTTGGAAGAGGAGATATGGTTGGAAGGGGAGATATGGTTGGATGAGACGATATGGTTGGAATGGAAGGCAGGGCATGGTGGGACGGTAAGGCATGGTGGGAGTGGGAAGGAAGGAGCACTGACGGCAATGAGGTAGGTCTCTGGGAGGAGGAAGAAGTAGGCCCCGTTGCCAAAGCGCATGTGCATGGTGGGGAACTGCTGGTAGAACGCCGTGTAGTTGGCACTGCGGGGTGAGACAGGCAGGCGGGAAGCGGGCGTGGGGGAAAAGGGGAGAGGAAGTTTTTTTAGGTGCCGCGAAAATCGCCTCACTACAAAGCGCATGTGCATGGTGGGGAACTGCTGGTAGAACGCCGTGTAGTTGGCGGGCACTGTGGGGTGAGACAGACGGCCAGCAAAGGGGGTGAGCAGGGGAATGGGGTGAGGAGGTAGGGGAGGGGGTGAAGAGGAAGGGGACGGGGTTACGGGGGAGGGGAAGGAAAAGGTGCAAGCCGGGGGTGGTTTGGGTGAGAGGGGGAACAGGGAAGGGGGTATAGTGAGTGAAGGTGGGGTTGGGGAGAGAGGGGAGCTGAAAGCGATCAGGTTTGCGTGGTTGATGGTGCATGCACGTGCAGCAGCAAGAGCGTGCATGCGGAACAAAGCACGCAGCACAAAGCACTCAACACGCAGCACTGCAGGCAGGCAGGCGGGGCACGCACTCACTTCTTGTACATGGTGCCTGTGAAGCAGCGCAGCCCCAGCGCAGCGCAGTGGTCGTGGACGTGGCACTCAGCACTCACTCGGCACGCATCACGTATCACTCAGCGCTCTCTTGTTCCTGCAGGCGGGGCACGCACTCACTTCTTGTACATGGTGCCTGTGAAGCAGCGCAGCCCCAGCGCAGTGGACGTGGTGGCGTCCGGCAGTAGACCCGGGCGGGTGTACACCAGCTGACAGCAGGGCGGGGCGGAGGAAGGCGGGGCGGGGAAGGCACGGGAAGGGGAGAGCATGTGCGGGATTTGAGATTGAGTCTGAGACTGAGACCCTTCTTTCTGTAGCCCCAGCGCAGTGGACGTGGTGGCGTCCGGCAGTAGACCCGGGCGGGTGTACACCAGCTGATAGCAGCGGAGGAAGGCAGGGCAGGGCGGGGCGGAGCAACGCAGGGCGGGGCAGGCACAAAAAAAAAAAGAGCAGGTAGCGGGGAGCAGAGAGCAGGGCAGGGCGGGGCAGGGCACAGGTAGCGGAGAGCAGAGAGCGAAGACCAGAGAGAGCAAACGAATGCAGCAGAGAGAGCGGTGCCTTTCGAGAGTTCCAAAGAGTGGTGCAATGCAGTGGTTGGTTGGTACAGCGGAGATGGCAAGCCACCCCATCCTAACCCTTCAAATCCCATTCCATTCCATTCCATCCATCCCATCCCATGCCGTTGAGAGAAGCCTTTCTAGTCGACTCGGAAATTTGTGACGAGTCGAAAGCCCATCCGCTCGCATCAATCCCGCCGTCACCCTCCCTTCCCCACCCCCACTTCCCCCCCCCCCACCCCCCACCCGTCCCTACAGCGTCAATCATGCCGTTGAGAGCAGCGGGCGGCAGGCGCGTGATGGTGGTGAAGGGGTCAAACACCGTGCCGCCCAGTCCCTGGTCGGACGGCAGAGTGAACGTTCCGGGCGGCAAGTTAAGAGTCACGAGCCCCACAGCCACAGATACCATGTCCACGAACAGCAGCGGGCTGAGAGGACGGGAGGAGAGGGGGGGGAGGGGGGGAAAGGGGGACGGGGGAGAGGGGAAGAATGAGATTGGAGGTGTCTCAGTGCCCCACAGCCACAGATACCATGTCCACGAACAGCAGCGGGCTGAGAGGCTCGGGAGGGAGGGAGGGAAAGAGGGGAAAAAGGGGGGCGGGGGAAGAGGAGAAGAAGGAGAATAGAGACGTCTCAGTGCCCCACAGCAATGAATCTGTTTTTGTTGGGTTTAGGGTGGGAAAGAGCACGGGAGAATAGACAGAGACGTCTCATCCTATTTTGCTCTCCCCACAGCTCTTTTCCCCTCTTTCCTTCCCTCCCTAAACCCTGAATTCTAAAAAAACAGATACAGTCTCAGTGCCCCACAGCCACGGGTACCATGTCCACGAACAGCAGCGGGCTGAGAGGTTGCGCGTGGGGAAAAGGGGGGAAGATGGGGTGGGAGAGAGCACGGGGGGATGGATGGAAGGAAGAATGAGATTTGAGACGCCTCTGTGCCCCACAGCCACGGGTACCATGTCCAGGAACAGCAGCGTGCTGAGGGGTTGCATGGAGGGAAAAGGGGGGAAGATGGAGTGAGGGAGAGGAGGGAGTGGGAGGGGGAGAGAGCATAGGGGAAGGGGGGGGGGGAATGAGGTTTGGGACGCCTTTGAATTGAACAGCAGGCATGGGTACCAGAGCCCATGAACAGCAGCAGGCTGACAGGTTGCGAGGAGGGGGGTTGGGGATTTCCAACGAGAGGTTGGGAGGCGCTGGTGGGTGCCTGCCGTCAATGCAGTCGCTGCCCCGCGAGAGGTATGACTTGGGTCACCCACACCCACACCCACACCCACACCCACACCCACACCCACACCCACACCCACACCCACACCCACACCCACACACACACCCACACCCACACCCACACCCACACCCACACCCACACCCACACCCACACCCACACCCACACCCACATGCACACGCACACCCACACACCCACACACCCACACACCCACACACCCACACACCCACACCCACACCCACACCCACACCCACACCCACACCCACACCCACACCCACACCCACATGCACACGCACACACACACACCCACACACCCACACACCCACACACCCACACACCCACACACCCACACACCCACACACCCACACCCACACACCCACACACCCACACCCACACACCCACACACCCACAACCACACCCACACACCCACACCCACATCCACCCAGGCGCCCATGCACGCACCTGTTCCCGACAAAGATAATCGGCACGGAGTCATTGGCGCCGCCTATGCAACCACTCTCCAGGGACAGGTACGACTTGGGTCACCCACACCCACCCACCCATCCACACGCACACACCCACATCCACCCACACCACCCACACACGCACCTGTTCCCAACGAATATAATCGGCACGGAGTCGTTGGCGCCGCCTATGCGCCCGCTCCCCAGGGACAGGTACGACTTGGCGTTTGTACTCGAAGCGTCGCCCTCCAGACACATGCCGTACCCATACTCCCATATCGCCAGGTCGTTCATCTGGCTCTGAATGCTCAGGAGGGCCTTGCCTTGAGGTACTCACACCCACACCCACATGCACACGCACCCCCACACACCCACACCCACATGCACCCCCACACACCCACACCCACATGCACACGCACACCCACACCCACGCCCACACCCGCTCGCCCACCCATGCGCGCACCTGTTCCCAACAAAGATAATCGGCACGGAGTCGTTGGCGCCGCCTATGCGCCCGCTCCCCAGCGAGAGGTATGACTTGGCGTTGGTGCTGGAGGCGTCGCCCTCCAGACACATGCCGTACCCATACTCCCATATGGCCAGGTCGTTCATCTGGCTCTGGATGCTCAGCGGCCCCCTGCCCAGCCCGTATATGCCGTCTGGCGCCTCTGTCACGCCGGCTAGACTGCCGCTCTGCGCCATGCCGCAACTGAGAGGGGTGAGGGGAGAGCGGTGGGAGGGAGCAAGGTGGGAGGGAAGGGGGAGGGGGAAGGGAGGGGGGGAGGATGGGGAGAGGGGAGGTGACGGGGAGAAAGAAGAGAGTGACGCCTCCAGCACCAACGCCAAGTCGTACCTCTCCCTGGGGAGCGGGCGCATAGGCGGCGCCAACGACTCTGTCCCAATTATATTCGTTGGGAACAGGTGCGTGTGTGGGTGGTGTGGGTGGATGTGGGTGTGTGCGTGTGGATGGGTGGGTGGGTGTGGGTGACCCAAGTCGTACCTGTCCCTGGAGAGTGGTTGCATAGGCGGCGCCAACGACCCAAGTCGTACCTGTCCCTTTCAACGCAATGTTGCTACTCTATTCCCTTTCCGCGCAATGTTGCTACTCTATTCCCTTTCCGCGCAATGTTGCTACTCTATTCCCTTTCCGCGCAATGTTGCTACTCTATTCCCTTTCCGCGCTCCCCCTTTCTTTCCTCCCCTGCACTGCACTGCATCCTTCCCACCCCTCTCTCCCCTCCAGCTTTCCCCCTTCCCCCTTCCCCTCCTCGTATCTCCCCCCTCCCCACCCCACCCCCCTTCTGCTGCGCTCCACCCCACCAGTGCAACGCACCCGACGGTGAGCAGGGGGTTGACGGTGGTGTTATCGGAGTGGGTGAACCACACTTGCTCCAACAGCAGCACGCCCTCGCTCTTCCCCCATTCACACTTCTCCTTTCCCCCATTCCCCCTCTCCCATTCCCCCTTATCCCTTCCCCCTCCCCCATTCCCCTTTCTCCCTTCCCTCCTCCCCCCTCCCCACCAGTGCAACGCACCCGACGGTGAGCAGGGGGTTGACGGTGGTGTTATCAGAGTGGGTGAACCACACTTGCTCCGACAGCAGCACGCCCTCGCTCTTCCCCCATTCCCCCTTCTCCCTTCCCCCGTTCCCCCATCTCCCTTCCCCCATTCCCCCTCCCCACCAGTGCAACGCACCCGACGGTGAGCAGGGGGTTGACGGTGGTGTTATCGGAGTGCGTGAACCACACTTGCTCCAACAGCAGCACGCCCTCGCTCTTCCCCGTGCTCGTCTTGTCCCCACTCAGCAGCAGGCTGCCGGGGGACCCCAGAGGGCTCTTGGCGATGGGGAACGAGTGCGTGTACGTGCACCTGCCTGCGCGCATGGAGGATGGAAAAAAAATACCGAAATCACATTTGTAATTTGTGGAGAGAAGAGAAAAGAAAGGAAATAATAATAATCATTAAAAAAAAAAAAAAAAAACACCACAGGGCACTTAGTGACGGGGAACGAGTGTGCGAACATGCACCTGGCTGCCTGCGCGAACGGCATGGCAGGGAGGCTAGCAGATAAAAGCAATGCTGGATTCACTATGGAGAATTCTCTTAAGGGACCCCAATGGGCTATTGGCAATGATGGGTAACACAGGTAGTGAAGCGCCTACGAACATGATGATGATGGGAGAGGAATTGAGGCGAATAAAAAACCTGGCGATGGGTAACGAGCGCATGTGCGTGTGCGTGTGCATGGGCACGTGCACGTGCCTGTGCGCACAGCAGAGGGGATGACGGTGGAGGCGAGGTTGCAGCCGACTTGGCCGAGTGGCACCGGTTGCCCTGTCACAGCAGTGCACGCGGGGGTCGAGCACGCCACGCGCGTTGAGTTGCTGGCTGTGGTGTTGAACGGCGGTCGCTCCTGTGGACAGGCACGCACAGGTGCATGCAAGGCAGTGGGGGGGGTGGGAGGGGGGAGGGGAAGGGGTTGGTGAGCCGGGAGAAACATGTATCTTGAGCACAGCACCAGCAGGGCGGCACTGAATGCAGTCACAGGAGAGACAGGTGAGGGGCGTGAGGTTGTTATTGAAGCAACTCAATAGTCACAGGCCAGTCCTCACCCACTCACCTTAAGCACGGCACCAGCAGTGCGGCACTGGATGCAGCCGCAGGACATGGCTTTTGAGGCGCCTCTAAAGTCAAGAGTCAGACTCAATCGCACCTTGATCACGGCACCAGAGGTGCGGCACTGGATGCAGTCGCAGGAGACCCAGGTGAGCGGAGAGAGGTGGTATTTGGGGAATGGCAGCAAAAAATTGTCTCACCTTAATCACAGCACCAGAGGTGCGGCACTGGATGCAGTCGCAGGAGACCCAGGTGAGCGGAGAGAGGTGGTATTTGGGGAATGGCAGCAAAAAAATTGTCTCACCTTAATCACAGCACCAGAGGTGCGGCACTGGATGCAGTCACAGGAGATCCAGGTGAGGGGCGTGAGGTGATTATTGGGGCCGGCACCGAACAACGTCTCACCTTGATCACGGCACCAGAGGTGCGGCACTGGATGCAGTCACAGGAGATCCAGGTGAGCGGTGTGAGGTTGTCGACACGCAGGTTCATGATGTGCTTGATGGGGCCGAACTCCATGCTTATGTAGTACGACGACCTGCCATGCCATGCCATGCCAGACACGCACGCACCGTTTTGTCATGATGCATGCTGGCATGATGCTATGATGGCATGATCGCATGATGGCATGACGGCATGACGGCATGATGGCATGATGGCATGATGGCATGACGGCATGCTGGCATGAGGGCATGAGGGCATGATAGCATGATGGCATGATGGCATGAGGGCATGATGCTATGATGGCATGATCGCATGATGGCATGATGGCACGATGGCATGCTGGCATGAGGGCATGATAGCATGATGGCATGATGGCATGACGGCATGATGGCATGACGGCATGATGGCATGATAGCATGATAGCATGACGGCATGATGGCATGGTACGGCGTTACCTGTTGACGCTGAACGGCCCTCCTCTGAACATCTTGATCACTCTCCGTCGCCGCAGTGCGTTGGTTACCTGATAGCAACGCACAGGAGCAAAGAAAAAGGGAGGCGGGGCGGGGGGGAGGGGAGGGTACGACAGGGACAGAGGGGGAGAGGTAGAGGGAGATGGTAAGACGGATGGATAAAACCGGCGAGAGGGGGGGGAAAAGGATGCGAGGGAAGTGAGAGAGGTCGAGGGAGGAGGGAAGAGGGGAAGGGGGAGAGAAAGCCAAACGGGAGAATGGAGGGAAGGGCGGTTGGGTTGGGGGGAGGGGGGAAGAGGGGAAGAGGAGAAGAGCTTGGGGAGAGATGCACAGAAGAGCGAAACTACGTTCCAGCGAAACAGTGACCCCAATCACCCAACCAAAAGGAGCACGCAACGAGGGAGGGAGGGGAGGGGAGGGGAGGGGAAGGGAGGGGACCCAGCACGCCCATGTCCACTGCGCTGCGATCTAACCCGCTCTTGGCAACACTCACTCCTCCCGAGAGAGGACGAGGGCTCACATGCTGTCAAGACGACGCAACACACACTATGTCCACCCCCACTGCGCTGCAATGCAAGACCCTCCCTCCTTCCTGATTGAATTCACTCCTTGGAAAACATCTAGCAAGTGAACCCGCTTCCAGCAGCAGAGGCCCCTCTATGGTATGGTATGGCGCCTCTGGAGCGCAGGAACCATGCCCATGGCGCCCCTCTAGCAGCATGAACCATGCTCACGGCACGACACAACCCCGGCACGGCACGGCACGGCACGGCACGGCACGGCACGGCACGGCACGGCACGGCACGGCACAGCACGGCACGAACGAACGAACCATGCCCATGGTGCTGAGTGATGTGATAAAAGTAACATTCTGAGACGTCTCAAAATGGTCACTTTTATCACGCGGCAGGATCGAACGAACGAACGAACGAACCATGTCCATGGTGCTGATGCCCTGCCGCGAGAGGCGGTACGCCGTGCCGCTCCCCGCGAAGCCCGAGGTGGCGCCGTACAGGCCCGTGCCCGGCAGCTGCTCCTCCTCGTCCTTCACCTGGAACGCGCTCTTCACATCGCCGCCCTGCCGGGCCATTTAGGGTAAAACGGTAGTAAATGCGTTTGCTTGTTAGGTCATGGCAATCATTTGGGGCCCGTGCCTAGCAGCTGCTCCTCCTCGTCCTCGTCCTTCACCAGGAACGCGCTCTTCACGTCGCCGCCCTGCCGCGCCATCCGGGTAAAAAGGTAGACAAGGTGTTTGCTTGTGAACATCAGTTTTCGACCTAAACATCAGTTGCTGGTACGTAAAGCCATGGCACCTATTTGGGGCCCGTGCCCAGCAGCTGCTCCCCCTCGTCCTTCACCAGGAACGCGCTCTTCACATCGCCGCCCTGCCGCGCGCCATTCAGGTAAGAAAAGAGGAAGGTGGTAAATGCGTATGCTTGTAAAGAGTCATGGCGCCTATGTGAGGCCCGTCCCCGGCAGCTGCTCCTCCTCGTCCTTCACCAGGAACGCGCTCTTCGCGTCGCTCTGAAGCGCGCCATTCGCGCCCGCGCGGAAACGGAACGGAGCGTGACGGCGGTTGGGAGAAACGTTGGATTCGAGAGGCGCGGGGGATCCGAGGGAGGGGAGAAAGAAGGGGGTGAGAGGGGGGGGGGGGGGGGGGGGGGGGGTGGGTGGTGGTGTTGAGAGGGAGCGGGTGTGGGGGGGAGGGAGGGAGGGGGGGGGAAGAGAGAATGAGGCGTGGTTGTGCGTGAGTGAACGGAGAAGCAAGGCACGGAGGAACGGAGGACCGGCAACGACTATTGGAACTCAGGGACCGCGATAAGGCAGGCGTGAGCTCCACAGCTCCACAGCTCCACATGTTGTTGTCGTGAGTGAACGGGTGAACACAAGTTGTAAGGCACACGCCTCTCGCCTCCCGCCTCCCGCATCCCGCCTCCCGCCTCCCGCCTCCCGCTTCCCGCTTCCCGCCTCCCGCCTCCCGCTTCCCGCATCCCGCCTCCCGCCTACCGCCTCCCGCCTCCCGCCTCAAACGGGTGATCCGAAAGCCACTGATCCGTGTCGCGCGGATAACAAGACGCAACCACGATCTAGAACCGCGCTGCTTCGCGTTGCACCCGCCATTACACCCATCATTTCACCCACCCTTGCATGCACCCATCATCGCAACGTTTCGCACCCTCGTTGCACCCGTGAAAATGCAACCCACCTGTTTCCGCTTCTGTTCCACGGTAATAGCGCCGCTCGCGCGCGGAATCACCAGGACCGCAGCAGCCAGCAGGCCTACTAGAACCACGCGAGCGAAAGCCGTGGCAAACGCACGAACGGGGAGCAGCGGAGCCTCCAGCCGCAACCCCTCCCGCGATCCCCGCCGCGAATCCCGCCGCGAGTCCCTCCCCATTTCCCACACCGACGGAAGGAGCTTCCGACGGTCTCGTTTCCGCATGGCTAAGGTCGTATTAAGTTAGCGGATCAGGATTCAAACGAGGACGCGGAAGGGATAACAAGGGCTTCATGGGAGATGGTAGCTACAAGGAACGAAGAGGAGGAGCGGCCAGGAGGACACGGTCACCAAAGCCGCAGTTGAAGCGAAAGCGAATGTGAAGGCGGGAGATTCGAGACAAAGCTGCCTCGAGCCAGAGTAAGCCTACGCGTGAGATGCGCAGAGTGGACAATCTGGCAGTCGTGATGCAGCGAGTTCGCTAGGTGAATGATCAAATATGACAATGTCGCGGCAGGTGATTGGTATACGCAGGAAAGGACAGCAGTCTCTGTTGGTCGAACAGTGGGATTCCTTCATACGCAGTAGACATGTCACACACCCACCAACTAACTGCTGTGATGAAAGCTCTCAACTCAACTCGACGTGGGAGTGAGTTCGTTCGATTGAACCTCTTCTGCACTGTATGCTCGGTTCTACGGCGCTGTTCTTTTGGCAAAAAATGGCCTTCGCGGATTCTTCCATCCGCACCAGTGGTGCTTCGGTTCAGGTTGGGCATTGTCCGAAGCTAGGCGCATCAAGAAAACCGAGAAAACCTGCAGAACGGCACTTTTGTGACACTGTACCAAAACCGCCCGTTTGTTCCACGCCATTTCCTCTACAGGCAAATGGTCCGCACCACTGGTTCTACCTCTCGAGGTGGAATCACCTCCGCACCACTGGTGCGGGGCAGAAACCATCAGCCCAATTTTTTGCTCGTGGTAGGCTTGAACGCCCAACACTTGACCGCGATCAAATTTCAAAAAAATCTTCTCAAGAAAATATTCTTGCTGCTCGATAGTCTTTCATATATCGATCAAGAAATTCATATCGTTGCCTTTACAAAGATGAGTAACCCTCGGTTCTCATTTCGCCAGACCGTGTTAAAAAGGGCAGACCCGAGTTTGGCTGAGCTGTTCACACGAGAAGTTTACCTCGGTTATAACTGAACCTTCATGTGTTGCCAAGTCAACCAAAAAGGCACCTGAAGTTAATACGAAATTTACCAAATCACCAACGGTGCGGCGATGAGAACTCCAACAGAACAGCACCTACGTGTATCGCTCAGCCTGTATGCCAGGAAAGCTGCGTGTTCCTCCTCCCACACACCTCGCCTTTATTGGAGCATTTCAAGGTGTGAGTTAGTAACGTTCCGAGTTACAGTACAACCAAAGCTGACAGGTAGGTATGGATCAGACAGGGCCACTGACTGCTGAATGTATGGAAAACAGAACCAGGGAGAAGAGGGCACAGCCATTGGATCAAGCAACATTCAAAGGGTCAGGGCATATCGGGCGGTTGGTTTGGTAAGGCAGCATGCAACATGATTGTGCGGAGAACCAAGGTTCGGGAGAAGCACCCAGGTCAAGTGAACTTTACCCTAGCTGTTGATCTCACCTGACCGCTAGCGCCTCGAACCATCGAGAAACTGTAGCATCATTCCTGCTTCCTCACCTGAGTCAGGTTATTGAGTACACGGCTTATAACATGAAAAGCCTCCACATAGGCAGTCCACACAATAGACACAAGAGTTCGGGATGCACCCTGATTGCGTTTGATACACTACAACTCTCAAATCTATTAAAATGCTCAGGGGATAATAAACATGCTTCCCTCCCTTCACTCACCCTTCAACTGCCTACCTTCCACATGATCATGTTGTGAACTCTACAGCCATATGCACTCAAGCCATGATGTGCATCCACACATTTATGCCAACTGGCACCAATGTAGGGTGACACCTAATGACAATATGCACGTCACCCATTCCAAAGAAATTCCTACTCACGCTCATCCTTCCTACTCGATGCAAAACGGAGATGAGAACAGGAATATTCGCCTCTACAGCCAGCATCAATCAACATAGCCCCTTGCAAAGCAGAAGCGACACCGCAGCACCAATCATGCCTATCCCACCCAGAAAAAATCGTTAACTTCCCAGAAGCAACCACTGGAGAAAGTTATCTCATCGCCCCAGCAGCTCCAGTATCGCCTGAACTGCCAGCAGCCGTTACGGCAGAAGCAGCAGACGCAGCAGCAGCAGTAGCAGCAGCAGAAGCAGAAGAAGAAGAAGAAGAAGAAGAAGAAGAAGAAGAAGAAGAAGAAGAAGAAGAAGAAGAAGAAGAAGAAGAAGAAGAAGAAGAAGAAGAAGAAGAAGAAGAAGAAGAAGAAGAAGAAGAAGAAGAAGAAGAAGAAGAAGAAGAAGAAGAAGAAGAAGAAGAAGAAGAAGAAGAAGAAGAAGAAGAAGAAGAAGAAGAAGAAGAAGAAGAAGAAGAAGAAGAAGAAGAAGAAGAAGAAGAAGAAGAAGAAGAAGAAGAAGAAGAAGAAGAAGAAGAAGAAGAAGAAGAAGAAGAAGAAGAAGAAGAAGAAGAAGAAGAAGAAGAAGAAGAAGAAGAAGAAGAAGAAGAAGAAGAAGAAGAAGAAGAAGAAGAAGAAGAAGAAGAAGAAGAAGAAGAAGAAGAAGAAGAAGAAGAAGAAGAAGAAGAAGAAGAAGAAGAAGAAGAAGAAGAAGAAGAAGAAGAAGAAGAAGAAGAAGAAGAAGAAGAAGAAGAAGAAGAAGAAGAAGAAGAAGAAGAAGAAGAAGAAGAAGAAGAAGAAGAAGAAGAAGAAGAAGAAGAAGAAGAAGAAGAAGAAGAAGAAGAAGAAGAAGAAGAAGAAGAAGAAGAAGAAGAAGAAGAAGAAGAAGAAGAAGAAGAAGAAGAAGAAAGAAGAAGAAGAAGAAGAAGAAGAAGAAGAAGAAGAAGAAGAAGAAGAAGAAGAAGAAGAAGAAGAAGAAGAAGAAGAAGAAGAAGAAGAAGAAGAAGAAGAAGAAGAAGAAGAAGAAGAAGAAGAAGAAGAAGAAGAAGAAGAAGAAGAAGAAGAAGAAGAAGAAGAAGAAGAAGAAGAAGAAGAGAAGAAGAAGAAGAAGAAGAAGAAGAAGAAGAAGAAGAAGAAGAAGAAGAAGAAGAAGAAGAAGAAGAAGAAGAAGAAGAAGAAGAAGAAGAAGAAGAAGAAGAAGAAGAAGAAGAAGCAGCAGCAGCAGACGCAGCAGCAGCAGACGCAGCAGCAGAATCAGCAGAAAACCCTACTCCAGATGGCCCTGGGCTCACCACCTGTTGCACTGGAACAGGAATGTCCTGCAGTCCCCTCAATATAGTCACCATCTCAGACATCTTGGGCCGTGATTTAGCATCGAGCAAGCAGCAGTGTGCGGCCAGGGCCAGCTTCTGTGCCCCTTTCACAGGGAACCGCCCCCCGAGCCTAGGGTCCACGAGCTTGACGCTCTGGCGCCGATCCAGGAGGTATGGTTTGGCCCAGTACACGAGGCTACGCTCCTGCCACACCCGGTCCATGTCCACTGCTCTCCTGCCCGATAGCAGCTCCAGCAGCAGCACCCCAAACGCATACACGTCACTGCGGCTCGTCAGATGGCCTGACAGGGGGGAATGAGGAGGCAAGGCAAGGGTATGTGGAAGTGGGGAGAAGGTTTGTGGGTGGGGGGTTGGGGGAGGGGGGGGGTGAAGGGAAAGGGGGAGGGAGGAGGAGGAGGAGGAGGAGGAGGAGGAGGAGGAGGAGGAGGAGGAGGAGGAGGAGGAGGAGGAGGAGGAGGAGGAGGAGGAGGAGGAGGAGGAGGACGACGACGACGACGACGACGACGACGAGGAGGAGGAGGCTTAAGGAGGATGGGAGAAGAGCGTGAGAAGGAGAGCATCATCATTGATGCACCGGCAATCGCACACCGGTAATCGCACACGCACACACATGGTAGACACACATCATCCCTGCAGCTCAGCACCACACCCAACCGGACCGCACCGCACCGCTGCACACCTGCACGCACCTGTCTGCATGTACTCAGGAGCAGTATAGCCGTATGTGCCAACCACTTTGGTGGACACATGGGTCTTGCCACCCCGTGGCCCATCCTTGGCCAACCCAAAGTCTGACAGCTTCGGGAAGAAATTCTGCCGCCGGGTAGAGTTGGGTGTTGTACCAGGGCAGCATGAACAAGGGCGGTGGGGGGGTGGGAGGCAGGACGAGGCAAGGAAGGTGTGGGTGGGGAAGAAGGGGAGAGATGTGAGGCGAGGTTAGAGTTACAACGACCATGCCAAAAAGCATGTTGAGTCGCATAGAATCTGATTGGACTGCATTGTCCTGTTTGGGCTCGGTTTCTGATTTGGAGTTGCAGGGCAAACTACATATTCTGCGCTGTAAAAACATAGCAGGTGCCACAGTCATACACACAGCCCCACTCAGCACACAACAGAGAGAGATACCCACCCAGCATTGCACCGCACCACACCGCACCGCAGCACACTGAACCGCACCTCGTCCAGCAGGATGTTGCCGGCCTTGAGGTCTCGGAAGATGACCTGGTGCTCTGTGCCCTCGTGCAGGTATGCCAGCCCCTTGGCTGCTCCCAGAGCCACCTTCACCCGCACCTCCCACGTCAATGGCGGCTCCGCTTCTGAGCCACAGAGACACAGAGACATGGAGACACGGACAGAGACACATGGATGAACGGATGAGAGAAAGGATTAAGTGAGGGTTGGAGGGACTTCGGGGCCGAGGCGAACAAAGTTTGGGGCAAGCAAGTGAAAAGGAAGCAGTGGTGTGCGTGAGTACGTGCATGCATGCGTGCATGTGTTTCTGTGCGCGCGTATGCAAGTGTGCGTGGGCGCGAGTGTATGCATGTGTGTGCGTGCATGCATGCACGTGTGCATGCGGATGTGGGCGTGGGCACCATTGAAGAGATGGCAGTCGAGGGAGCAGTTGGGCATGTACTCGTAGACGAGGAGGCCCTTCTCCTTCTCCGCACAGTACCCCACCAGCTGCACCAGATGCGGGTGCTGCAGACGCCTCAGGAATATGACCTCCGTCTGCCAGTGCATGCCGCCCACCATGCCACGCACACATGCCACCGATACATGCCACGCACACAAGCCACGCACACATGTCAGGCACACATGTCATGCACACATGTCATGCACACATGTCATGCGCACATGTCATGCACACATGTCATGCACACATGTCATGCACACATGTCATGCACACATGTCATGCACACATGTCATGCACACATGTCATGCACACATGTCATGCGCACATGTCATGCACACATGTCATGCACACATGTCATGCACACATGTCATGCACACATGTCATGCACACATGCCACACGCACACAACCAGGTGTTCACAAACACGCCCATGGGTCGGGTACATGCAAACAAGAGACAGCAGATGGTCGCTACAGCACAAACATAGAGAACGAGTGAGTCTCGGACCACAGTAAACAGCAGGAACAACCATGAATCCAAATCCCTCCACCACCCCCATAAAACCATTCTACTCCGTTCACCCGATACCATCCCCCTCCCACCCTCTCTTCATCCCTCCTTTCCCCCCAGCCCCCGCCACGCACTCCAGCCCACCCCCTTTCCTCTCACCAGCCACTCCTTGAACCCCTGCAGGCCCTGTTGGCTCAGTTGCTTCACAGCAACCCTCGTCTCCACGTGCTGCCCAGTGTCCTCGTCCCTCACCAAGAGCAGCCCCTCATACACCTTCCCGAACCCACCCTCCCCCAGCACCAGCTCCTCTTTGAAACACTGCGTTGCGTCCCTCAGCTCTTCGAATGAAAACTCCTGCGGGGCCACCGCCTTGTGCTGCTGCAGCTCCAGGGCTAGCTCCGCTAAATACCCTCCCGGGTTCAGGCTTCTCCAGCTGTTTCCCCCCCCTGGCCCCGACCCGCTGCCGGGATTTTGTTGGGCCCTGCTCGCAGCAATAGCTGCGGATGACGATTCTGCTGCTTCTGCCCCTACCTCTCCCTCTCTAACGCCTGTCCCTTCTCGCGGCCCTGCTGTGTCGTCCCTTGATCCAGAAGACTCCCTAGATATGCGCTGTTGTTCTGAACCCGCTGCTCCATTACCTACCACTGCACCCCCTACACCCCCCACCCGGCCATTATCCTCTAAGGCGGGATTCGGCGGAAACGCATTCTCATCATCTGAGCCTTCGCCAGGCGTCAGAGCCGCACTGCCTGGTTCGGCCGCTTCTAACCCTTCGTCTCGCAACCTTTGCCACGCCGCCCCGCCGCCGTTGCCGCTGGCGTCTCCCATTCGCCCATCCCCTGCCCTATCTCCATCTCTCTCCACCGTTTCGCCCGGCAGCCGCACGCCGACCACCACGCCTTCATGCATCTGAATCACCCCGCCGTTCTTCCTCCTGCTGCTGTAGTTCTCGTTATTGCCATCCTTGTCATTGCCACCGTTGCCGTCGCCGCCGCCGCCGCCGTCGTCGCCATTGCCCTCGTCGTTGTCGCTGTTGTCGTTGTCGTCCCTGCCACCGCGAGCCTCCATCTCCTGGCTGCGCTTGAGCGTCTGCCTTATCTCCTCCATCACCGCATCCATCTCGTCTGAACCCTCACTGCTTCTCCTCCTCTCCACCATCGCTCTTTGCGTCCCAGCATCACTTCTTTCTCGGCCTCCTCCCCCTGCTGCTCCTCCTGCTGCTGCGTCTCCCCCTCCTCCTCCTCCTGTTGCTGCTGCTGCTGTTTCTCCTGTACCACCTCTTTCTGTTTCACCTCCTTGCCTTACAGCTCCTGAAACAGCTCCATCCGCCTCTGTCACTCTCCTTGCCACCTCATCACCTGCTCCTCCCCCTCGGACTCCGCCCCCTCCTCCCACCCCCCCGCCACCTCCCTTTCCCCCTCCCCCTCCCTCTCCCCCTTCCCCTTCCCCTTCCCCTCCCGTTCCGCCACCTCCTCCTCTTTCCTCTATGCGTGCGCTCGTCGTTCCGGGCAGGGGGCCAGGCTCGGCAATTCCGCCTCCTGACGCCTCTCTCGTTACGACTACAGCGGCAACAACATCGGAACCAGCAGCATCAGCACCGGCAACAGCTGCTGCTGCTGCTGCTGGAACGAGAGCAGCGGAAGCAGGTAAGCTTATCTGACTGTCCCCGCCGGCAACCTGTTTCTCAGGATCTGCTCGTTTCGGCGATATCCTGCCGCCCCTTGTCTCGTTTCCGCTTGCGCCTGAACCGGCCTTATTTGTCGATCTTGGATCGTTGCGTGCGTTGCTAGGGTTACTGTCGTCGTCGGTGGTGTTGCCCGCATCAATGTTTTGCCAGGTAGGAGACCCGTCCTCGAACCCATCTGTGCAAGGCCATGAGAGACGCAGCGGGAAGAGAGGGGGAAGGAAAGGTGAAGGGCGGGAAGAGACGAGAGGGCCGGGACAGCGGAAATCGCTTGTTTAGAAGCTGGACACAACCAAAATACAAATCTGGCATAGAATTGTTAAGAATCACGCCATATTGTGAAGGCAGCCGGGCAACGGCATGAGACTTCAGAAGTTCTACAGCCCGGCATTATTCCGGGCGAAACCAAACCCTAGGCCAGGCAAAAGGAAATCACGCGCCGAAACGTGACGACAAACATCTATGGCCAAGACCTTGGGCTTCGGTGGCCGTACTAATGCAACGCAACTGTCAGAATGGCTCAGTCTGTTCCGCTGCAAAACATTCGTGAGATTAAATTGGTGACTTCCTAGCACTTTTCACGTATCGCAATTGTCGCGTGGGTGGACGGGTAAAACGGCTAGAATGGGGGGGAAAGGATTTGTCGGATCGCCTTAGCTCGACAATGCTTAAGAACGGCAATTCTCCGTGATAGCGCGCTTTGACGTGACTCGACCGTGGTAAAAATCGGTGACAATGTAGTAAGAGCTGCTGGATTGCTTACTCTCGTCGAGCGCAACCTTAGGCACGGAGACCCCACAGCCCATGCTCTGCTGTCAGGTGACATCAATGCCGGTAAGCCAATCGAGAGAAATCGACGGCCACTGTACTACTAGTAGTAGATCGGACGGTGCTGCTGCCGGTTCGACGACGCTTGTCGATTGAAACAAGCCGTAGATCGTTGATCGGTGCGCAGCTCGTCTGGCAAGAGGGAAACCCTAGATCGTTTCTAGGTTCCGCGATAACGCTATAGCAACGACGAAGCGAAAGGAACGGACGGTGAGATTATTGACGAAATCGACAGTCATTGTACGACGCTCGCCGAGGACATTCGATCATGGCTTTTGTAGGAATTAAACGTTGGAATTGGACCTTTCGCTACAGGTAATGTGGAACAGTCCGAGGAAAGTAGACTGAAGTGGAGCAGGAGCAGAGGAGGCGATAACCTAGCGTAAGTTCCTGATCAATCAAGGTTGACCTTTTCCTTCGTGCAAGAGGTGGAGCGGACAAGAACCAATCCAGGGTTGGACAGGAGTGCTCGAAAGGTAGGGCGTGTCCCACGAGTTCGTTTTGGGAGAAAAGCTTTTTTTTACGTAACTTCGAGTCAGCAAAAGAGTGTACACTCTGACGAAAATAACACGCAGCGCGTCAGCACTGCGCCAAACGAATTTGGACCACGCGGACCCCAGCCCCGCCCTCACAAAACTCGTATTCCGAATCACATTTGACACGGGTCGCGAGCTGTAACCCGGGCCAGTTGCGAATCTACTGTGCCAAAAATGACGGAGCTCGCACAACCAGAAACATACAAACCAGACTGTCGACTCGCTTGCGACGCTTGTTTTTTTCGCGCGAGTGAGGGTTGGGCGAATTACGCGGACCTGTTCGAGCTGATGGTTCGTAACTGGAAGCTGTTTTTGAACGTGTACATTACGAACCTTTTGACGTTTACAGCACGTCAGTGTCGCGCGTCATTGACGACGCATGTCTACAGTGGGCAAATTTTAAGGGTTACAAAGAGAAAATAGGGTTACAACGCTGAACCTGAACTGTAAACGAACGCGTGGGACACGCCCTTCGGGAGAAAACCTTGAACAAGTTGCTGTAGACATGGTTGTAGTGCCGTGTACGTACATGCACAATGCATGTACACCTTGCGATGACAGTACGATACAGTGGAAGGTAATCTGTGCTTCCAAGGTGATTTTCCAAAAACTCTCAGTCTCCTCTCTCTCCACCAACACTGCCGGCAACGCAGAAACCATGTCCACATAATTGCGCGTGCCCTTCACCAGTTTGAAGAGCAAACCCCAGCTTTCCGTGTGAGTCGTCGTCGTGAGCTTACGGTTGAGATTTGGCGGGCAGAGGCTAGCATCGGCCGTGGTTTCCGCCATGCATCTGGATCGCAGTTACAAGAAAGTCCAATGTGTGGGTGAAACTAGGGGCGGCATCCATTTTGACGCCAGCATGCACCCTGTGGTCTACAATATTTGTTTTTTTTTCATTTCAGCTAGCTTGGGTGATTCAAAATTAGGTGAGATGTTTAGTACAGTGATATGAACCAATGATTGCGGTTATGGACAGCAAGCTTCGTCCTGAAGGTTACAATAACAGACCCCTTATGTCACGGATCAGAGGAGTTACTACCCTTGAGAGACGCTACGGAATCTGAACCTGCCCCAGGTTTACATCAAGGAGCCCAGCAGCACTGGCTTGTGGTGCTGGGTCCTGTGACTGTACCGAAATAAAAACTGCATTCCTTACTATTGCATATCCACAGTATTAGGGCCACTTTTTATTGCAGATTCCACAGAATATCCACCCCTGCTGTAACTTCAAAACAACTAATAGTGATTACACAAGAACTCTTTTTATCGCAGAGTTTCGTGCACACAAAGGTTGATGACGTAGGTGCGAAAGACTGCAACTCTGCAACTCCAATCGCCTCGCTTCGTGGTGCTGGTGCGAAACCTTCTTCCTTTTGTTGCGGCTGACCGTGTGTTGAGATGAGACTCGAGTTCGAAATCACTTCTCTCTGCGATTCAAGTCTGGGATGATGGGGTGAAGGATACACACTGTACTACACACAATCGGCAATTCCTATATGCTTTCGTCGTGCCATTCAGTGCAAATGAGAGACTGGTGGCTACGCTTATTGACATGGCCGTCATGGATTGGTTGAACACGAAGTGTTGTCTGTACAGTGCAAAACTTCCGGGTTCCCGCCTTTTGGACCCCCAAAACCAGGATCCTCGTGCATGGGGCGACCGCTTGGAACAGAGAACTCTTTGGTGCGCTGCACAACATTGGCGAAATACATTATCCCCTATTATTTCACTACATGGGTTATCACCTCGTTTACGAATTTGGTTGTTCTGTAGTCGTTTCGATGATTCTGGTTGTCCTGTTTAAGGTGGAAGATGTTCAAACCGAAGCCTGTATTTCATATTTATTAGACCTCATATATGTTTCCAGTGCGAGGGTTTGCAGAAACAGGGGTGTAAAGTAGTTTACATACGAATATGTTTTTTCTAAATTACCCATACCCTTTCCAGAGGTGAATGTCCTACGAATGGGGTATCTGCGTGCAGGATGGTTTTGCTGCTCCCTACGGAGAAGCCATTCTACAAAAGCTCGGAACCAGCGAATTCACAAATATCAAGGCCTGCTTGCATGGACAGTGTTATAGCTTTCCACGAATCAGTCACCGAAAGCCAAGACTATGTGCTGGATCGTGCACCGCGCATCTACAGAGATTCGTTGAAGCATATAACTTGCACACCTGCCGCCTGCTCAACACGCAACTAACTATTCACTACCGTCGCACGGTCTCGCATCGCTTCATCACGTCTGCTTGCATCGCTACTGAGTGTGTAACCGCACTTATTCAGTGGTGAACGAACCCCAGCGTCATCGCCTTGACACCGCATCATCGGCATCTCCTTGTCGCCGCATCATGGTGGAAATGAGGGATCACGCGCTAGGAATCGTGCTGCCTGTGGTTGTGTACTGGATATATGGCGGCTTTCTGGATTTCCTCGACAAAATGGACGTCAAGGTGCGTCCCCTGCTATCTTCTCGTCGTTTATAGTCACGAAGTATTGGAGGTTTTGATCAGGTGTTTAGAGGATTCTGCGTGCAGTTCAGGGCAACCGAATCTTGTTGATTCCGAGAGTTTATGGGCTTTACAACGAACAAACTAGCCGTGTTTTCCTCATGAGTGTCTCATCCCACGTGTGCATCCGGTACTCCTTATCCAGCATTGTTCCGCATTGTCGTACAGGGTAATGTAGTTCCGTGTGCTCGTCGCTTGTTTCTCTGCTTGCATTTTGTGTTATCACGTGCTTTGCACCCTGCTTGTGAGTGTTTTTTTTTTTTTTTTTTTTTCCAGACCGCTGGTTTTCGTCGGATTCGTGTCTCTTGTGCTCGTTTATCGTTCAGCTGAGAAAAGTACCAGGCTTGAAAAATGTGAATCTAGTTCAGGCCAAACAAGGAAGTCAACTCTCTCTAGCGTTTTTCGGAAAGATGCGATTGTAGCAACAGAAAGGAGAAGGGATTCAAACTGTCCGACATGAGTCGATTAGGAAACGCTGAATGGAAATGTGTGCGAGCTCCGGAGTGGGAATGAGAATGTACGATTTCACGCACCGATTTCCAAGGCCCTAACTTTAGCGGTCACTTGCGACTCAATAATGGGAAGGTCAGTATTCACCGGCCATGGTGAAGTGCAGACGAGCCGCGTGGTTCTGGAATCTGATAACGTCGTTATGTGTTATTTCGTGGGCTGTGGCAAGCTTGTACGTCTCACCTTTTAGTCCATGTTCTATACTGTCATGTCTCGTCCAAGAAGCTGTTTGGTGTTATCTCCATTTCGTCCCCGCGTGCCGTTATGGTGCTCTTTTTTTTTGTCCAGGTCATGAATCGCTGGCGACTGCATAGTCGAAGCGACGAGCAGAAGCTCAATCTCGTTCCCAAAGGAGCCGGTACGACTTTCGTTTTACCTATGAACCTCGTCCCCTCTCGTCCTCTCTCCCGGTTTTTCCCCCTCGTGTCTCCCTTTCTCTTCCCTTCCCCTGCCTTTCTTTGGCCTTCCGTTCGCTGTCTCTTCCAGTCGATGCTTCTCTGATCATTATGGCCTTCATTCGTTGCTCCTAGACTCGGAGCCGCATTGCATGCCCTCCCTCTTCTCGCCTTCCTCTTTCTCATCCCACCTCTGCGCAGCAAGCTTCCATTCCTCTTCTGGCTCCGTGTCCGTTTCGCCCTCACCCTCCCCCTCCCCCTCCCCCTCCCCCTCCCCGTCCCCCTCCCCCTCTCCCTCTCCCTCCCACTCTGCCTCCCTTTCCCCTTACTCCCTCTCTGTCCTCCCCCTCCCTCCTCCACCTTCAATCCACGCTGCTCCTCTCGCCGTCGCGCCCGCAGTTGTCCGAGGGGTGCTGCTGCAGCAGCTGCTACAGGTTGTCGTCGCCGTGCTTCTATTCCTGGTACGCCCTCCCTCCGCCCCCACGACCTCTCATGTCTTGCCGCCCCGCTCCTACAAACAATCTCTCAATGTCTTTGAGTGGACTCACTAATGATTTCGTCCCAGTTGTCGAGCGTTGAAAGCGTCAGCTCTACTCGTTCTCATTTCTCGCACAGCGACCATTATCTTGCCACTTGATGCTTGCACGACGGGAGCGATAGGACCGACCTGTGTCACTGGGTCAAGAGCGCGCACTCAAGTCAAGCCACTCGCTTCCTGCCCGTCCGCCATACTCTCGCTTCCCTGCCCCTTCCCCCTGTCTCCTCCTGCTTCTCCTTCAGGTGGACCCCAACAGTCAGAACCACGGGGATGTGCCGCCCAGCCTGTGGGTGCAGGTGGCTTTTGAGCCTTAAAAGGCTTCCCTGCCCCTTCCCCCTGTCTCTTCCTGCTTCTCCTTCAGGTGGACCCCAACAGTCAGAACCACGGGGAGGTGCCGCCCAGCCTGTGGGTGCAGGTGGCGCAGGTGGGCGTGGCCATGGTGGTGATGGACGCGTGGCAGTACTTCTGGCACCGCCTCATGCACGAGAGCCGCTTCCTCTACAGGTCAGCAGGTTTGTTCCTCTGCTGGTGACAGCACGCGGTTGAGGGGTGTGGTGAGGGGTTTGGTTGGGTCGTTCGGTTGGGTGTTGGGAGGGGTTTGAGTGATTGTGGGTGTGGGGTTGGGATTGAGACGGGAAGGGCGAATAAAGGGTCGGTTCTTCACTGCGTCTCGGATGAACTCATGTATTGTTAGTCACACGTACACGCACAACGACATTCTCAAACACGCTCACACGCGTTTTTTGTCGCTTGCACACAAGAATGAGACACGTACAAACACACACACACACACACACACACACACGCATCCTCCATTCCCTCATCCCCACGACCCCTGCCTTCCCATGCGTCTCCCAGGAACCTGCACAGCTGGCACCACAGGCTGCTCGTGCCGTACGCCTATGGTGCCCTCTACAACCACCCCATTGAGGGGCTCATTCTTGACACCTTTGGCGGCGCCGTCTCCTTCCTTGTCTCTGGTAACTTCCGCTGCCGTGCTGTTCCCTACCTCTCCCCGCCCCTTCTGTACCCTCGTCTACGCTTGCCCCCCTCTCCCCTCTCGTCTTCTCGCCTCTTACCCCTCTTCCTCTCCACCGTTCTCCTCTCACCCCCTTTCCCTCTCTACCAGCTGCGTTTTCTCTCCGAATTTGCTTGCCTGCATCCTTCACCACCCTCCTCCCCCCCTCCCCGCCTCCCTTACCCCCTCCTCCCCCTTTTCCCCTCCTGCCCTTTTTCCCTTCCTCCCCACCTTCGGTACACCACCAGGCATGCACCCGCCGCGCACGGCCATTTTCTTCTTCACCTTCGCCACCATGAAGACAGTCGACGACCACTGCGGCCTTTGCGCCGTCCCAAAAGCCGTCTTCACCGTCCTTCCCCCCTTCCCTCCTCCCCTCCCCCACCCCTCCCTCCCCCCACCACCAGGCATGCACCCGCGCACGGCCATTTTCTTCTTCACCTTCGCCACCATGAAGACGGTGGACGACCACTGCGGCCTTGTGCTGCCCTTCAGCCCCTTCCAGCGCTTCTTCCACAACAATGCCGGTACGCTCGCAGCTCGCACGCACCCAACATCCTCATGCCCCCCCTGCTTCTCCGGGACTTCTAATGGATCGTGCTGTGAACGAACTGGTGTTGGACTTGTGCTTTGAGCGTCGCAGACCATAGATGCTGCTCCCGATTGATGCCATGCACTGCACTGCACTTCAGTGCATTGCTGAGCAGCTCCTTCGCAGCTTCAGTTTTCTTGTCGTTCCTGCTGCCTACTGTTCCTCTTTCCCGTCCCTCACTTTCCACCTCCTCAGCTCCTCCGTTCTCTCATCCCACTCAATCCCCCTTCCCCCCCACCCTCGTCCCGCCGTCCCACAGCCTACCACAACATACACCACCGGCTCTCCGGGTTCCGTTTCAACTACTTGCAGCCCTTCTTCCCCGTGTGGGACATGCTCCTGGGCACCCACATGCCTTTTGAGGCGCCTCAAAAGTCTGTTTTTCCCTCCCCCCTCCCCCCATCCGCCACAGCCTACCATGACATACACCACCAGCTCTCCGGGTTCCGCTTCAACTACTCGCAGCCATTCTTCCCCGTGTGGGACATGCTCCTGGGCACCCACATGCCCTTCACGCTCGTGCAACGGGCAGACGGGGGAGTGGAGGCCAAGGCGATCCGCAAGGCATCGCTCTCCTCTGACGCTAAGACCACCGCCGCTGCTGCTACTGCCGCCAAAGCTGATGCTGCCGGGGCTACTGCTGCTAATGGGGGTGGGGAGGGGGAGCGCAAGGATAAGAAGAACGACTAATGGCTTGGTGGTGGAATTGAGCTGCAGGGACGCGGGGCAAAATGCCTGTCTTGGAGTCGTCGTCTTCACCTGCGATATGGAAGTGATGATGTTTCCCTGACCAAAAGCTGGTGTTATGGAGAGAAGGGCAGGGGTGTTGTGGCAAGAATCATCGCAGCATCGGCTGGTCAAACGCCTGAGTTGTACGGTACTTGGATGGCATCTAGCCAACCATCCCATCTGCTTCAGCAAGGGCTGCTGCTGCTGCTGCTGCTGATCCCATGTGAAGCGCATCTCAGCTGCTAGGGGCTTCTTCCCTGCTGACGCGCGCCGCCATTGTTTCATACCATATCATTATATGATTAATTTCTGCACAAGTTTCGTCCTGCTCCCGTTCCTGTACACTGATAACATTAGGGTACTACGGTAAGTGTTGCAGTAGTGCAGGTGATTTTTTTTTTTTTTTTTTTTTGATACGGAAAAGTACACTAAAAGGATAATGTACAAAAACGCATCAGGCAGTCGTAACTGTGTCTGAAGGGACACGCCACGGCACCATGCACCGCAGGCTCCCTATAGCGAGCCTACGGTGGCTGATGAGTCATCTTCGGGTTGTTCCAGATGGAGCTAAAGCTGTCCCTCCACGTCAGCGTCACTCCCTTGCTGCATATTCGCCTCATCACCCCCGCCTCATCTGCTTCCAGGTAGCCCCAGTTGTCATCCTTGACAGCCACGCCTTGCTTCCGCGCTGCCACTTGCCTTGCCGGGCAATACACCCTGGCGTGCGCGACAAACTTTACCACCGCCAGGCGTATCACCTTCTTCGGCTGGAATCTGATGTCCCGACGGCTCGCGTCACACCTTGCTAGCCACACCTGGTGAAGTGTAGTAGCAATGAAGGAGCTTTCCGGAAAACCGGACTTCGTGCTTCCCTGCATGAAGAGAAGGTCCTCCAAACCCTGCCAGCTCAACTGCGGATTCATCTCAGCCAGCCCCCTTCGTAGGAAACGAACCACCTTCTGAATTGCCGGGCAGCTGAGCAGGCAGTGCTCCGGTGTCTCCTCGGCTTTGCAGTGTGGGCAAACCACCTTGTCCTTCATAAAGAAAAGTCGCTCCCCCACCTGCAGGTTCCTACAGTGCAGCCTCAGCAGAATTTCACGTGCCCGGGCAGGGGTGGCGAGAGAGTCCCTCTGCTTGATGACCCGCTCCCACTCAATAACCCTCCCATCACCAATCCACCTCCTCTGCTCCTTCACAACACCAGCTGAGGTGACCAACCCCTTCCTGATTCCTTTCAGCGGTAGAACCTCTCCGTCCTTGATTAGCTCAGATTGTAGAAACTTCGTCCGCGCCTCGCCCATAGGCCCCAACACTTTATCCCCCTGGGCTACCATCGGCTCCCCGCTATGCAGTCCAAAATTTACCGGGTATCTCCCGTCTCCGACTGTGAAAGTACCGTCAGCGTTTTCCCGACACAGCACCCCCGTCACTCTGCCGTTATCCGCGCCGCCAACCTTCCAGAGCGTAGGGCGCGCGAAGATACTCCTCTGGTGCCGCAGCAGTGAAACCTTAGCTACTACCTCCTCGCTTGACAAAGTTTCCAGCAGCATGTCTCTCCATCCGACCGGCGCCGCCGCAAAAGCTTTCAGCGCCAACTTAGCCGCTTCTCCGCTGCCGAGCTCGCTCACCAGAGTTTCCTCACTCTTCAGCGCCCGCGTGCCATCCGCCCGGCGCCAGACCAGATCTCCCATTGTTAGCCCCAGTAGCCGTGCTGAACCTTCCTGATTCCCGAAAGGACTGGCCCCCCTGAAAGGTATGCGTCTGTTGAAAGCTAACTTCTCCCGCTCCGCCTCCCAGCGATTCTTTGGCTCCGGGGTAACACAGAACGGCGATTTCCAGAATGCTTGCGTCATGTCCTTCCAGCGCTTACTGCCCTCCTTCCAGTGTTTTAGCAGGGACTGGTGAGCGTAGATTGTATCCAGGCCCAGAGGCATCGCCGCCGCCTGTTCCGTCAGCCACCTCTTGACAGGATTCGCTTGCAGCATCATGCGCCCAACGTTCTGCACCGCTATGCTGTCGAAACGTTTCTTGGGGCATATCATCCCCAGCCCTCCTTCTTCCCGGGGTGTGCAGACCAACTCGTAGTTCCAGAGGACGAAGGCCTTTTCCTCCGTCGCCTCCCCTCCTGACACGAAATGGTGACAGATCCGCTTGATCTTCGTCCAAACCTCCTCCGGTGGTGGGTAAATGTACGCCTGGAACATGAAAATCGGCGATATATACCCGTTGATTATCGTGACCCTTGCTGACGTTGTTAGGTGCTGGATCTCCCACTTGGCTAACTCTTTGCGCGCCCTGTCCAAAGCTTTCTCCCAGGACGGAAGTGGGTCGCCGTTCGGAGTGATCCAGACCCCCAGTAACCTCTCCGGTGCAGCTGTGTCTGCCCATTTGAACTGCAGGTCCGCCGGCGGAGGTTCCCCCCTGTTCTTCCCGAGTGGAAAGACCACCGTCTTCCCCTTGTTCACTTTCAGCCCTGATGTTTTCCCGAAGCTCTCCAGTGCTTCAGCCGCTGCAGTCAGCTGCTCTTCCCCCTGCAATAGTAGCGATGTGTCGTCGGCGTACCCCAGATACGCCAGCCTCTCTGCGCCCTCATCGCCAATTCCCAGCCGTCGCCGCGCAAACTCCTGGCAGAGCGGCTCCACCGCGCATAGGAAGAGGTACGGCGCGAGCGGGCAGCCTTGCCGCACCCCTCTTTCCACCGCGACTCTATCACCTGTCCACCCGTTAATGTGCAACCGTGTGCCTGCTCCTGTGTGCAGGCCTTCTGCCCAAGACACGAACTGCTCCGGAACCCCCATCCCCCGCAGCGTACGGAAGAGGAAGGGCCTTGAGATGGTGTCAAAAGCCTTCTGAAAATCAATCATCAAGAGGAACCAGTCCTTGCCACCATTGGCACCCGCCTCGATAGCATCAGCTACCACCGCGACAGCGTCCGCCACCTTCCGACCAGGTAAGAAGCCCGCTTGGTCCTCTGAGATCACTTCATGCAGAACCTTCTTAAGCCTTGTTGCCATTACTTTCGCTAGCACCTTGTAGACCGTGCTTAGCAGTGTGATAGGCCTGTAATTCCCTAACTCCTCCTTACTCCCCTTTTTGTGCAGCAAAATCGTGACCGCAGTTGAGATTTCACGTGGAAGTTCCGCCGTTCGCGTGAAGTTTTCGACAAACTGCATCAGTACCGGCCCAAGCAAGTCCCAGTTGTACTCGAACAGCTCCTTGGGAAGACCGTCATGACCAGGCGACTTCCCCGGAGCTAACTCGCGCACCGCCGTCCGGACTTCCTCCTCCGACCATGGTGCACTGAGGGTGCGGCGGCTGGCGTCGCACAGCGTTCGGCCCATAACCGTCGGTTCTGCTTCCTGTGGGTCCGCCTCCCCGCCTCCGCCGAAGGAGTCCCTGAAGAACTCCGTCGCCGCTGCGAGCACTTCTCTTGCACCTGAGTGGGTGCAGCCCTTGAAGTGAACAGCACTCATCTCCGTTTTTCCCAGGAAGAAAACCAGTTGTCGTCTCTCCGTCTAGCTCCGCCTTCACCCCGAGCCACTCCTGCAACTTCTCTTGGTGATTTTTTTCGTACGCATTGAGTGACTCCTCTTTTTTTAGCAGGATCGCCCCCGTCCGTTGACAGCTTGGGTTCTGCGACAGGCGCTGCCGGAAGACCCTCACCTCCCTTTCCAGATGTTTTTTGGTTGCCCCGACCCTCTTCCTTTCCTCCCTTGTATACGCTCGCAGGCACGCCGACAGCCTGGGCAGCAGCACGCCGAGGTCCCCACCCGCGCCCCTGATCACCTGCTCCACCCGGTTCCTGACTCCTTTCTTTTTTGCTTGTATCGCCCTGAGCCGCCAGATTCCAGGTCCCCGCTCAACTGCCGCCGACGACTCCAGCGCAACTATCACCGCGCTCCAATGATCCGTCATTTTATTTGTTATGTCTGCATGCCGCACCTCCACCAGCTTGCACAGCAGCTGTTGCGACACCAGCGCACGATCAATCCTGGTGCTCACCCCCTTGGCCCTCATGTGGAAAGTATACTCCCTCTTGCCAGGGTGCATAAATCTGAAGGCATCCGTGAGCGGGGAGCTCGCCCAGTAGCTCAACAACCTTCGGTTTTCTGCCGCCGACCCCACCCCTGTTGACTTGTCAAGCGCCGGATCCTCCACCACATTCATGTCGCCCATCACCAGGACACCCGGCGTCTTTGGTAAGGTGTCCAGGAAGGGTCCCAGGCAGTCTCTGTGAGTAGTGCAGTGCAGTGTTGCAGTAGTGCAGTAGTGCAGTGCAGCATACTGTGAGGTGAAGACATGGCTGGCAGTGTCAGCTTTATTTTCCCCACGTTCTACCAGTTACCAGTAATAGGTTGTCCTTTCTAACTTTCACTAGCAGTTCTATTAGTACCTTTATGTACCCAGCAGTGGTTATTTTACATTGCAATGCAGACGTACCTTGTTGCCATGATGCCATCACTTACAGTATTTAGGAGTTGCTCCTGCATGCCAGATTGTCTACGCGTAACATTGCTCGTATAGAGAACAGCTTCTTGTACCGGAAAAGGTTAAGGTTCTAGATACGAAAGTTGCGGTACTGTGAAACAACAATTCAGAATTGAGCAACACCGCCGCTTCGCTTATTCTCCTGAGATGGATGAATAGTTGAGACTAGGGCATTAGGTGCCAGAGTTGTTGATCAAGTGTGTGTGAAGAGCTAGTATACAACCATGTCACTACCATAGTACGGTAGTAGCACCCGTCACGTCACAGCACACATCACAAGGGTGGCTTGGCTAGGTACGACGAGAATTGGAAGCATTGCAGCAGTAACAGCCATCGCCGAAATAATCCCTATCGATGTGCTCAGCTCAGCATAATTTGGTATAAAGGATTCTCATGTGCATCGTCTGTGAATTCAAGTTTTCAGTGATTTCAATCCGAAGTACAAAGAGTTATCATTGTCCAGCCTCCACAAACAAGTATTGACCAGGAGCGGCCCATCCATGCACTACAAGAGCATGATGAGCTATGCTGTAAACAGCATGCCCAGCACTGCATGTAAGTTCAGACATTCCCTCCTGCCCAGAGGCATTCTGCGGAGCCGACCATTTATTCAAAGATCACTTCGAGTGAACGACAGTAAGTGATCGATGGCCTTGTTGCTGCTGTGCCGTGGTATGCAGCTACGCACATGTCCAGGGAATCTGTTCAAGTCAAGCGCTGAATGAACTGAAACCCCTTTCAGCTCTGTCTGTCGCTCTCACTGGATGCAGCAACAGCGTGGCTCACAGAAGCAACCCCAACGGCATCATCAGCAACCCCATCACTGTCGCCTGCACGTGTCCCACCCACAGCAGTGCCACCTGTAGCAGTGCCACCCACAGCAGTGCCACCTGTAGCAGTGCCACCCACAGCAGTGCCACCTGTAGCAGTGCCACCCACAGCAGTGCCACCTGTAGCAGTGCCACCCACAGCAGTGCCACCTGTAGCAGTGCCACCCACAGCAGTGCCACCTGCACCAGTGCCAGTGCCACCCATTGCGGTGCCACCAGCAGCCGTCTCCCTGGCAGCAGTATCCCCATCAGCATCCGCACTGCTCATTTCAGCCAGACTGCTGTGATCGTACTGAATGATATCGCCACTCATACTCCACGCTGAACTATACCCCGTTCTGAAACTCGCACTCGCACCCGCACTCGCATTCCCCTCCCCTCCCAGCCACAGGCTTCGGACCGACACACCCGCCCCTCCCGGCTCCCTCACACTCCTCTCCCCCATCCCCACGTTCCCTCCCTCTCCTGAATATCTGCTATTCCTCACGCTTCCCTTCTTAGACTCCTCCTCTCTGGTGGCTGTGGCAACAGCAGCGGGACTAGTAGCAACAGCAGCGGGACTTGTAGCAGCAGCAGCAGCAGCAGCAGAAGCAGCAGCAGCAGCAGCAGCAGCAGCCACTACAGCAGTCGGCACCATTCCCCCCCTAACATCTCCCCAGCTTCCCCTAACCCCACTCCCTTCCCCCACCAGCACCCTCTCGCCGTCCTTCTTACCGTCCTTAACCTTCCCCTCTTCCCTCCCACCCCTCTCTCGCTCCCTACTCGGCCCAGCACCCAGCTCCTCTGCACCAATGAAAACTTCCGCTTCACCGTTCCCAACCCCGGAAGTTTCCCCTAAATCTTCTCCTCTCATTCCGTCCGTCCCATGCCCACTTGCGTTAAGCACATGCCCCCCTAGAGGAACACACAAACAAGAAACTCCTGTGCCATGCCCATGCGCATTCCCGTGCCCATGCCCATGCCCATGCCCGTGCCCCTCCGAATGCCGCAACAGGGGACCGTTCTCGCCCTCCTCCTCCTCACCTCCTACCTGCTCTCCACTGCCTTCCTCCTCCTCTCCTGTCCCTCGCACTCCACCCTCCACTCTCCCTACCATGTCCGCCACTTCACCATTCAACAGACCAGCTTCTGAGCCTTCAGTCACACCATTAGCCGCAGCATGTCCTGCTGTGCCATTTGGTGCACCCAACCCTCCTTTAACTACCTCGCTTCCACCAACCGCACCAACAGCAGCAGCAACACCAACAGCACCAGCAGCGGCAGCAACACCAACAGCAGCGGCACTCGGGTCAACATCACCACCCTCCTGCTCTGCTCCACGCGCATTTGACTTAGACAGCCCCCGGCCCAGCCAGCCCAGCAGCGGCACTCGTGCCAGCACGGCACCCCACCTCCACCCTCCCTCCCTTCCCTCCACTCCTTCCTCCCCAGCCGCCGCCACTCCATCTCCCTCCAAATCCCCATCCACACCACCATCACCCCCACCCTTGCCACGCCCCACCTTATCAGCAGCAGAACCATCGCTACTCGCCCCACCTACATCCACCTCCCCAAGCGACCCGGACCCTTTCCCCCGGCGGAGCGAGGCAGAGTGAGCAATCACAGATAGCTTCCTTTCCTCCACCATCGACGCTTCCAGCGGAGACACATAGAAATCCGGGTTGATGATCTGGTGAATGTTTTCCGAGGGGGGTGCGTCCGGGGACAGGTCTGGGTTGTGCAGCAGGCGCATGCAGAAGGGCATGTACTCGGGAGCCATGTCGTCCATGCGGTGCTGCATGTCGTGGCCCTGATTGTACTCGTCCACATCTACTGCTAGCTCCAACGGGAGGAACCTGCAGTGGGGATGGTGGGAGGGGGCCACGAGGGGGGGATATTTGAGGCAGCTCAAAGACCATGTCGTGGCTCTGATTGTACTCGTCCACGTCTACTGACTGCTAGCTTCAACGGGAGGAACCTGTGCAGTGGGGGAGGGGGGGGAGCACAAGGAGGGGAACGGAGTCTGTTTGTGAGGCGCCTCAGAAATAGATTCCTCGAATTCGAGTGCTGTGGCTCTGATTGTACTCGTCCACATCTACTGCTAGCTCCAATGGGAGGAACCTGCCGTGGGGGAGGGGGGGAGGGGGGCACGAGGAGGGGGGGATACATTTGAGGCAGCTCAAAGGCCATCTCGTGGCTCTGATTGCACTCCTCCACATCCACTGCTAGCTCCAATGGGAGGAACCTATGGTGAGGGGAGCACGAGAGGGGAGATGGGGCGCGAATAGTGGTTGTGTTGAAAAGGAAAGGGAAAGAAGGGAGAGATAGGAGTAGCGCTGAAGAGGGAAACAGGAGATAATGAGGAAGGAGGGAAGGGTAAGCGAGGAAGGTTTTGAGAGGAGAGAGAGCGAATAGGAAGATGAGGGAGGAGGAGCAGGGAGGAAGACGAGGGAGGAGGGCAACTGACTGGAAGGAGTTGGTGAAGTTGGCGAGTATGAGAGCCATGAAGTAAAAGGTGAGGGTTTAGAGCAACGGGAAGGGGAGCAGGGAGCGGGGAGCAGGGAGCAGAGAGCAGGGAGCAGGGAGCAAGAGGAGGGAGCAAGAGGAGGGAGGAAGAGGAGGGAGAGGAGTCACTGACTGGAAGGTGTTGGTGAACTTGGCGTGTATGAGCGCCATGAAGTAGAAGGTCACAAAGGGTAGCGGCGCTGCTGCTGCTGCTGGCAGGTATGCCTGCTTGATGACAAAGATGCCGATCACCGTGACCTGCATGCATGGGTGTGCCACGACAACAGGCATTGGGGTCAGCACTCGTGCGTGTGTACATGTGTGCGCGTGCGTGCGCGTGCATGCGCGTGTTTGTTTGTGCGCTTACGTGTGTGAGCGTGAGTTCGTGCGTATGTGTGTGCGTGCATGGCAGCAAAACTGTCTGAAGAACTGTTCTACTACTAGTGAGTTTTTTGTGTGTGTGTGTGTGTGTTTTTTTTTTCGATGCCAAACCGCCAATGTGACCAAAGCTGCCCAAGCTGCCCAACTGCCCAAGTTGCCCAAGCTGCCCCAGCTGCCCCAGCTACCCAAGCTGCCCCAGACCTGTGCGATGATGAGAGCTGCGTTCACGTGGCCCACGAACTTGATCCACAGCAGCCCTCCCGTCTGGTACGGGTACGAGTACACATACATGATCTGAGAGGGGGGGAGAGGTGTGGGATTGCAGGAAAAGGAGGGGGGGTCGGGTTGACTTGTGGAAGTGCGGGTAAGGGCGTGTAACTAATTCCGTGTGGACGGAGGCCCGTCCGGACTTTTGTAGGGTTACAGCTTTCGCCTTAGTTCGTGAGGAACTTCGCAAGCCCCCCTGCGACGTCGCCACCGTCCGGACCAAATCTGACACTTATTTGTCAGAAGGGGTCCGGACCATCCTTCTGACACCGTCCGAACGGCAAAGCGGACCGTCCGTCCTACCTGCGCTGTCATTGGCGCACGAAGTTCACTTACAATTTCGAGTGTGCTGATGTAATGCGTGTTACTTTTCGCAGCTACATTAAAAAATTCGCCCACGAAAAAGTTCCACATCTGTGGTCCGGACGGGCTGTCGTCCGGACCTTTGTACCAAACGTCCGGACGGAGCTTCGTCCGGACGGTTTGGAAGCTACGTCCGGACTTGGGCCCCTTTCGGAAAAAGTTACACGCCCTAAGCGTTGGGAGAGGATGGGGGAGTGGGGCAGCGGAAAGGGGGGGCGGGAGTGGGGAGGAAGGGGGGGGGGAAAGGGAGGAGGGGATTGTTTGGAGATAAGAGAAGGCTTACACGTAGGACTGTGAGGAATGACATGGGTGTGGGTGGAGTGGAATATACAGTGTAATGCAACTGAATAACCCACCCACCTGGTGCTTCCACACGAGGTACCCAATGCAGGAGTAGAAGCAGACGAAGGGCAGGATGATGGGGGCGATGACCGCATACACGAGCCCGATGGTGATCACCAGGTTCTGGTACGGGAAGAAGATGTGGTAGTTGATGCCGCCCTGAGGGTGGTTGGGATGCGATGCGATGGGATGGGATGGGATGGGATGGGATGGGATGGGATGGGATGGGATGGGATGGGATGGGATCAGGTGTACGGGATATGAGGAGTTGAGGAGCCCGATGGTGATCACCAGGTTCTGATACGGGAAGAAGATGTGGTAGTTGATGCCGCCCTGTGGGTGGTTGGGATCGGGTGCAAGAGACGAGGAGCGTGAGAATGATATATTTCATTCAGCTTTCAGTAGACTCAGAGATAAACTGGTATGGGAAGAAGATGTGTTGGTGATGCTGCCCTGAGGGTTGGTTGGTTGGTTGGTTTCGCGTCCGCATATGATGACAACCCTGAATGATGGCTACGGGACGAGAAAGGAAGAGCAGATCGAGCAGAAAAGAAGCGGGGGCGAGTGGGAGAGGTAGCGGTATAGGGGGAAGGTGTGGAAGGAAGATGTTAGCATTGATGTGGATAGCCTGGGGTGTTAGGTGCATGCACAATCCACACTCCACTGTGGAAGGGAAGGCAAATGGTTGTCCAGTGTTGAAAACTGAGACGAGACAAAGAGTTGCCATAAATCGGGGTGCTCTGAGAATCGAACTCGGGACCTCTCGCACCCGAAGCGAGAATCATACCTCTTTATTGACACTAGTAAATGTACAATGGATACAAGGCAAATCCAGAGACGTAGTGTATGGAGAGACATGCAGGCTAATCCTATTGTGAGGCCTACAAATAGGCCTCTGTGATGTCTCAATGGTCCTCTCCCAAGTAGGCAAAGTCAGCTGCAGAAAGAGAAGTCACCTCGGGTGGTGCGTGGTTGACGCCCTCGGTAAAACGAATTTGTGCACGACGACAAACAGTGCGAGCCTGCTCACGTTGATGGACCAGAGAAATCCGTTTGTAGAAGTTGGTCTCAAACAGCTGGGGAAGAGAATCTGTGGCACCACTCAAGTCGCGGAGTTGTGACGCCCCTTTGCGGCTGCATTGGCGAAGGAAGTTGTTGAACGAAGAGCCGAAGCAACCAAAGGTTTCGATGACAAGGGGAAACAGTTTGATGTCTGGACGGTCACGAAGTGCTGCAGCATAGTGGGTGGTCTTCTCACTTTCACGAGTGGCTGCTGCTGAACCAATCACCGTAGCTGCGTTGGAGTGCGGAAACCCCTTTTGTGGATCAGCAACAGAAACATCCAAGGCCCAGGTGGTACCAGAGCTAATATCGCGGCAAGTGATGTCTGTGCGGCGGCCAGGCAGGAGATGCTGGTCTTCCATCTGCGCAGAGAACCCAAGCTCCAAGGCAATGCGATGAACTTCTCGTTTGATTGCGTCGTGCACCTTAGTAGGCTCGTTGTTGCTAGGGCAGCGAAGGACATGAGAATGGATGGAAGGATCGGTGAACGGGGAGTTGCAGGTGCAGGTGAGTGAAGATGAAAGGTGAGGAAGAGGAAGGCCTAAGCGGATAGCTGCTGCAATGCGCCATTCAGTCTCTGAAAGCTGCATGTGCGGGGAGGATGGAGCCACAGTGAGCCAGTCACCTGCATGCGGGCCCTGCAAAGAGGTTAGACGAGCAAGGCGAAGCGGGGACGTTACTGTGGCTCGAACCTTCTCCAGCAAATCGGCTTCGAGGTGTTGGGAGAGATGAGTAAAGAGTTTAGGAGGGTAGCCCGATTGAAGCACAAGCCATGATGGGAAGCGATCACGAATGTCTTGGGGAAGCATGGTCATGGTGGATGAGATTGAAGGGTCGAGGAGGTTAATGGAGTCCGTGGTGACGTAAGGGCGGAAAAGAGGAGCACCATCAGTGATGAAGTGGGTGGATAAGGTCGAAACTGTCTGCGCCCAGCTACAAAGGTAACTGAGGGGGGCGATGGATGCAGAGCTGCGAATGCCGAAGCCACCTAAGCGGATAGGGAGCGAGGCTTGGAGGCGGGCCGATGTGGACTGTTCAGAGGTGGGATTCCAGTACTCAGAGCCCAGGAGCTGAGAGAAGTGGCTGAAAATGGTGCAGTCCCATGAAGAAAGTAGCTCTTGGATTTCGGGAAAAGGTGCGACAGTTCGGAGGAGGAAAGAAGGTCGGGCAGTGATGCATAAGGAAAGGATCCGTGAGGCAATCTGTGGGTCCTGCAGTTGATGCAGTAAGGGGAGGGAGGAAGTGAAAGAATCGAGTTTGTCACGAACTGTAGAGATGATGTAACCGTCGGAGCCGGTAGGAACGCCAGCGACAGTGAGACCGTTTGCAGCGATGGAAATACCCGGGGGTGGAATGCAGTGTTCGGGCAGGTCCATAGGGGCCCATAGAGAGCACTTAGAGGGTTGGACTGTAAGGCCGAGAGAGAGAAGGCGGGAGGTAAGGTCAGTGTATGCGGCAAAGACGTCTGAGGGAGGGCCGACCAAGTAGGTATCGTCTGCGTATGAGGTAATGAAAATTGAGGGAGACTGCTGCTGGGTTGGTTGGATGGCTAGCTGCTGTGTTAGGGCATAAAGGAAAGGGCCACAAGGGTCGCCTTGACGAACACCAGAAGCTGATTGGAATGTGTGGAGAAGGGGGCCGCTGCGGTAGTGGAGAGGTGAAGGGGTGGAGTAGAATAGGCGGAAGAAGGGAATGAGACTGGAGAATGGGGAGCGCCTTAATGCCTCAAACATGGAAACCCGGTTGAACGAGTTGAACGCGTTTGCAACGTCCAGCTGAAGCACCACCCAGTCTGGATGAAGGGAGAAGGCGGAGCACACTGCGTGCGACATAATCTCGATCCCGGCCGGAACTGCTACGCCAAATTGAAGGTGAGGAAGGAATGTCTCTCGCATCTGCTGCTTAAAAAGGAGAGTGATGCAGCGTGAAAGGAGGCGTGGTAGCACTTCCCCAATGGCGATGGGACGTACACCACCATGCGGTTTCTGCAGGGCCACGAGGTTCGAAGCGGTGTAGAAAGGCCTGACTGTGGGCGGAAGGTCACCCTGCAGCCAGTTCTGGAATACGTGGAGGAGAGAAGGGAGATGCTGCTGGTGAGAAAGAAACGTGTCCCTGAGGTGCTCAATGAACCACCCAGAAGGTCCAGCAGCTGTGCCACGGGGGGCGGACTGTAGAGCGGCATGGAGAACAGGGACGGTAAGCTGTGGTGCGGCTGCAGGAGTGAAGGTGTGTACCCAGTCAGGAATCTCTGCTGCAGCAGGTGGGTGCTTGGAGCTGAGGGCAACAACTGTTTCTGATGATGGAGGAGCTAGCTCGCCAGCTTCCAGTGCTGCCAGTGACCGCGACCAATCCCCGCATTTTGCAAACCGCTTCGCACGGTTGAGACGAGCCTGCTGCGCTGTAGAACGTGCTGAAGCCATGTGCAGAGGTCTAGCGGCTGGAGTGGCTGCAGCTACGGCTTCGCTGAAAAGAGAGTGCCAGTCACCAGTGATGAAGCGGCGCGCTAAGGCAGCACATGAAGAGGTAAGGGGCTGTGTGGGAGCAGCGGCAGAAGGTAGGCGCAGTAGGAGACGCGGAAATGCCAAGAGAATGAGGTGTGCAGCGACGTCAGAAGGATGTTGTGCAAGGCGGCGCAGTGGAATGAGAAGTGCATCGAGAATGAGGAGTCGGATGCGGGAGGGGATTCGGCGGAGAATAGGGCCAGGTGAGACTGCCGGGCTGAAGAAGGAAGGCCAATCCCAGGAAGGAACGGCCTCCCAAGTGGCTTGAGGAATTGCAGGTCGATCTGCGGCTGCAGGCGCCGAGGTTGGGGCTGATGAGCGGGGAGGAGGAGGGCGAGCAGCTTGCTGACGTGTGGCGGTGTTGCGAGAGCAGGCTGGAAGGTGACGGGCCAACGAACCTGAGTTGGCAAAGGTGCGTCGACATGTGGGGCAAGAATTAGGAGGTAGTGGGTTATCGGAGGTTGATGAGGGCGGGCAGGGTTGCGGGCATGGCTGCGTAGAGTGAGGGGTAGGGGAAGGAGGAGGGGGATCTCGAGAAGGTGAAGCAACAGTTTCATAGTGTGATAGTGGGTGCGTGTTGTCGGCAGGGGCTGTGGGATTAGGAGCATCTGCTGTAGTCGTCGGTGGAGGTGTTGAGGTAGATGAAGGATGGGCACGGGAAGTCGAGAGCTGAGGGTGAGAGGTTTGAGGCCGTGATGGAGACGGAGAATCAGGAAGGGTGGCTTTAAGGACCTGCTGGAGAATCTCCTTTTGTTTGTCCGAGACAATTTTTGGCGCTGTTGTTGGCTGAGGTTGCTGGGAGGGAGCAGAAGATGATTGAGGCTTAGGAGTAGGGGGTGGTGCAAGGGCTGATGAGGAGGTCGAAAGAATCGCGAAGGCTGGAGTTTGTCGCGAACGGGCAGGCGGACGAGGAGAAGTGGGTTCAGAGTCTTGGGCACCACGACCCCTTTTGCGGCCTGTCATTCTGTAAGGTATTGGGCTGGTGGCATGCAAAATGATGTTGGAGGTAAAGGAAGCATAAGAAATGAGGTGGAAAGTGTAGTCTTTGTTTCAAGGAAGAAGTTGGTGTAGCGAGGAAGGTCACAAAAAGTGGTTGGGGAGAAGCACAAGCGCGGATGTGAGGTTGGCAAAGTGGCGGGAATTTGGGTTGATGGGGGGAGGCGAAAATGCACGTCGGGGGAAGGGGGTTCGCAAATCTGTTGTTCGTGTAGCAGGAGGTAGAAACTGATGACGGCACCGTGCTGTCCACTGCTGCTCAACACAAAGCTCAAGCCGCGCCGTTGCAAGGAAGATTCCACTCTGCGCCGTGCGCTAATTGCCTGCCAGATAAGCACTAGTTTCGTATCAACGTGCGCCAACACCGACACGGTAGATCCACGATTGTAGTTTCGATCGCCTCTCGCGTCAAGGGTGTCGCGGATTGCTAGCAAGTCGTGGCTCAAATGTACGAGTATAAGAGAAGATGCAAGGTTGCTGATTTCGCCCTTTAGCGGAGAGTAGTGAGCTTAGCAGCTTTACTTGAGCGAGCAGCTTAGCGAACTACTACGAGGAGCGTACTAGCGCTTTTTATAGGAGCTGCAGCGAGCTTGAGTGACAACGAAGCAAACTACTACGAGGAGCGTACTAGCGCTTTTTATAGGAGTTGCAGCGAGCTTGAGTGACAACGAAGCAAACTACTACGAGGAGCGTACTAGCGCTTTTTATAGGAGCTGCAGCGAGCTTGAGTGACAACGAAGCAAACTACTACGAGGAGCGTACTAGCGCTTTTTATAGGAGCTGCAGCGAGCTTGAGTGACAACGAAGCAAACTACTACGAGGAGCGTACTAGCGCTTTTTATAGGAGCTGCAGCGAGCTTGAGTGACAACGAAGCAAACTACTACGAGGAGCGTACTAGCGCTTTTTATAGGAGCTGCAGCGAGCTTGAGTGACAACGAAGCAAACTACTACGAGGAGCGTACTAGCGCTTTTTATAGGAGCTGCAGCGAGCTTGAGTGACAACGAAGCAAACTACTACGAGGAGCGTACTAGGGGTTTTTTATAGGAGCTGCAGCGAGCTTGAGTGACAACGAAGCAAACTACTACGAGGAGCGTACTAGCGCTTTTTATAGGAGCTGCAGCGAGCTTGAGTGACAACGAAGCAAACTACTACGAGGAGCGTACTAGCGCTTTTTATAGGATGAAGAAACAATTGTACACAGCTACACTTCACACCTACCTCCACCCTTTGCCTGAATAGATTCAGGAGTCCATCCCATAGCCTCTTCCCCAACATCCATATTCACGTCCCACTCTTTCTCCCTCATCTATGGCTCACCTATTCCTTTCCCTCCCTCTCCTCCCCCTTTCCCCTTCCCCCCACCTTCTGTCCCTTCCCCCCCCCTAACCCACCTGGTTCCAGAGCTTTTCGCGGTCGGCAATCTGGACCCCAGTGAAGAGGATGCGGAAGAGGTAGACAAAGAGCGCGATGGGGAGGCGCAGCAGCTCGACGCCAAAGATGATGGTGGAGGTCATCACGTACGACAGGTAGAACCCCGACGTGCTCGGCACCGACTTCCCCAGGATCTCCAGCACGTATGATGGTTGCTCCAGGAGCAGCTGTGGACGGGCGACGAGGAGGGAAGAAGATGGGAGAAGGGGAATGAGAAGGGGAAGAGAAGGAGCGAGGTTTGGAGAAAGGGGTTGGGGGAGGAGTTAGGTTGGGAGCATTGTCGAGACTTTTTACTTCCCCAGGATCTCCAACGCGTACGATGCCTGCTCCAGGAGAAGCTGTTGATGGGCTCGAGTCGAGGAGAGAAGAATTTGGGTGAGGGGGAAGAGAGGGTTTGATTTGGATAACTCTATCGAGAATCCCCTGCTTCCTCAGGGTTTCCAGCATGTATTTTAACTGCATCTGTAGTACGTTCTTTATTTGAAATGGTTTCTATCTATCCCCATCTGCTGCACCAGCAACACCATTCACTCTCAAATCCGCTGCATGTGAAAAAATACCATTCACCCCGACATCTGCTGCTCTGAAAAAACTACAAATCGCATGCCTGGATTTACTGCAGCACGGAGGTGGTAAAGAAGAAGCCAAAGAACACGTTGCAGAGCAGGATGTAGTAGAAGCGCGTTTTGAGGCGCCTCAAAACACCAACCACACGAGTTTTGCGGCATCTCAAGCACCATTTACAGCAGATTTGAGGCACCTCAAGCACCAATCATACCTGGATCTGCTGCAGCACCGAGGTGGTAAAGAAGAAGCCAAAGAAGACGTTGCAGAGCAGGATGTAGTAGAAGCGCTCTGCAGCCAGGCGCTCAGCAGCCGAGGTGGAGAGGCAGCCCTGCATGTAGGAGAGCATGACCATGAGCGGTGGCGCTATCCAGTAGCACACACGCAGCCCCACTGCCGGCAGGATGAGCGTCAACCCCTTGAACAGCCACCCACTGCCAAGGAGAGGAGGAGGGGAGCGGAGGAGGGGAAAAACTTCTGAAACGGCAGGCTCGGACTGAGGGAGTTTGGGGGAGACCAGGAGAGGCCAGTGTGAGTCAGGGAAGTAAAGGCAAGTGAAGGATGTAGTAGAAGCGCTCTGCAGCCAGGCGCTCAGCAGCAGAAGTGGAGAGGCAGCCCTGCATGTAGGACAGCATGACCATGAGCGGTGGCGCTATCCAGTAGCACACACGCAGCCCCACTGCTGGCAGGATGAGCGTCAGGCCCTTGAACAGCCACCCACTGCACAGCGGGGATGGAGAGTGGGGGAAGAGAGAGAGAGAGGGTGACCACGGGTGACAGAAAGGCAAGCGAGAGTGACCATGTGACTGTATGTATGCCAAACAAATGGCACTGCAATGCATGGTGGGAGAGGAAACGATTATATGATTCAATAGCATAAGAACGGACCGGATTCTTTAGGGGACGGGAAGAGATAAGGGTGCGATGAGAGGTGGAGTGGGGAGGTGGGATGATGGTGCGATGCAACATCATATTCCTTGGATTCCCCAAACGGCCCCATTCATTCCTCGGTTTTGTTTCCCAAACTTACATGTGTTCACCCTGCATTTTTCCACTGGCTCTCCAGATCCAGCCACCCACCCAGCCTCCCACCCAGCCACCCACCCAGCCACCCACCCAGCCACCCACCCAGCCACCCACCCAGCCACCCACCCAGCCACCCACCCAGCCACCCACCCAGCCACCCACCCAGCCACCCACCCAGCCACCCACCCAGCCACCCACCCAGCCACCCACCCAGCCACCCACCCAGCCACCCACCCAGCCACCCATCCAGCCACCCATCCAGCCACCCATCGACTCACCCACCCTTCCATGCACCCGCCCATCCACCCACGCACCCACCACCAGCCCAGTCGCCTACTTTTGATCGATATTCTTGAGCGGTGGGAAGATGGCCGAGAGCGTGTCAAAGGAGATGAGGAAGCTGGCGGCGGTGACAGGCAGGTAGAAGAACACCACAGAGCACACAAAGATGCCATTCGCCACCTGCGTGCGGATGCGCCGCTCCCAGAACCGCGGCTCCAGGTTCTGCCACGCCACGTCCCGGGGCTCCGGTGCGCGGTGCACCAGCCACGCAGAGCCCTGCAGTGCGTGGGCTGTTTGGACTGCCACGGCTGAGGAGCGCCGCTTGCGGAAGGCCACAAAGGCCGCGCCCGTGCGCCTGGGGGTGAAGGGGAGAGGGTGTGGAGCAAAGGGAGAGGATGAGGTTCTGCCACGCCACGTCGCGGGGCTCAGGCGCGCGGTGCACCAGCCACGCCGAGCCTTGCAGTGCGTGGGCTGTTTGGACTGCCATGAGGAAGGATGAGGGTAGAGGGAAGCCTGGTGCATTCGGCATTGGTAGTGGAGTGCAGTGCAGTGCAGCAACTCTGCTGCTTGCAAAACGCACCACCAGACCACCAAACCATCAAAGGCGCTGCAGCTTGCACTCCTAGTTGTCCTCTTCCCCCTTTCCCCTTCCCCCCTTCCCTTTCACTCCTTACCCTTTCGCATTTTTCATCTTCCCCTTCCCCCTGCCCCCCCTCCTCCCTCCCTCCCCCTCTCTCGCCTTGCCCCCAGCCCTTACCGGCGTGCGGAGGCGGTTCTCTGCGCCTCTTTGAGTGCCTTGCTGGCGTCCTCCACCTGGCGGATCCAGTAGGCAATGCTCGGCTCCCTGGGTCCCACCATGAACACCTGCACGCACACGCACAGACACACAGGCACAGGCACAGACACACAGGCACACGCACGAGCACGAGCACACGCACGAGCACGAGCACGGGCACGGGCACAGGCACGGACACACGCACACACACGCACGCACAGCCACAGCCAAACCCCGAGGCACATGTCAAATGCTAACCAGTACCAAGGCCTGGAAAACAGATACTGGAGGAGGACAGGGGGCGTGCAGGGGAGGGGAACAGCGGGAAGAAGGGGGAACGGGACAGGGAGAGAGACCTTGACAATAAAGGTCCATTCAAGAGAGGAGAGAGCACACACCTGGCGCAGCAGCCCATCGCGTCTCATCGGCACGAGCTCCTCCTCCAGCCTGGGGTTCTTGCGCTGCCGATTCCTCTCCACGCTCTGCTGGTACCGGAACATACCAGCGGAGAGGGGGAGAGAGAGGAGAGAGAGGGAGAGGGAGGAGAGAGAGCACACCTGGCGCAGCAGCCCATCGCGTCTCATCGGCACGAGCTCCTCCTCCGGCCTGGGGTTCTTGCGCTGCCGGTTCCTCTCCACGCTCTGCTGGTACCGGAACATACCAGCGGAGAGGGGGAGAGAGAGGGAGAGGGAGAGGGAGGAGAGAGAGCACACCTGGCGCAGCAGCCCATCGCGTCTCATCGGCACGAGCTCCTCCTCCGGCCTGGGGTTCTTGCGCTGCCGGTTCCTCTCCACGCGCTGCTGGTACCGGAACATACCAGCGGAGAGGGGGAGAGAGAGGAGAGAGAGGGAGAGGGAGGAGAGAGAGCACACCTGGCGCAGCAGCCCATCGCGTCTCATCGGCACGAGCTCCTCCTCCGGCCTGGGGTTCTTGCGCTGCCGGTTCCTCTCCACGCTCTGCTGGTACCGGAACATACCAGCGGAGAGGGGGAGAGAGAGGGAGAGGGAGAGGGAGGAGAGAGAGCACACCTGGCGCAGCAGCCCATCGCGTCTCATCGGCACGAGCTCCTCCTCCGGCCTGGGGTTCTTGCGCTGCCGGTTCCTCTCCACGCTCTGCTGGTACCGGAACATACCAGCGGAGAGGGGGAGAGAGAGGGGAGAGAGGGAGAGGGAGGAGAGAGAGCACACCTGGCGCAGCAGCCCATCGCGTCTCATCGGCACGAGCTCCTCCTCCGGCCTGGGGTTCTTGCGCTGCCGGTTCCTCTCCACGCTCTGCTGGTACCGGAACATACCAGCGGAGAGGGGGAGAGAGAGGGAGAGGGAGAGGGAGGAGAGAGAGCACACCTGGCGCAGCAGCCCATCGCGTCTCATCGGCACGAGCTCCTCCTCCGGCCTGGGGTTCTTGCGCTGCCGGTTCCTCTCCACGCTCTGCTGGTACCGGAACATACCAGCGGAGAGGGGGAGAGAGAGGAGAGAGAGGGAGAGGGAGGAGAGAGAGCACACCTGGCGCAGCAGCCCATCGCGTCTCATCGGCACGAGCTCCTCCTCCGGCCTGGGGTTCTTGCGCTGCCGGTTCCTCTCCAGACTCTGCTGGTACCGGAACCGCGTGCGGTCGAGCATCTGCACGGCGTGGCGCCAGCGCCCGTACGCGCGCATGACCTTGCCGTAGCTGGCGACGCCCTGGTTGTTGAGGTACGAGTCGGGGTAGAGGCGCGAGAAGAAGCGATCCACGAACTGGGAGTCGGCCACGGCGGAGGCGGAGGTGCAGTCGGCGCGCTGTGGGGGTTGGACCGCGCCCATGGTGACGATGCGCAGGAGGGTGAAGAGGCGGCGGACGGCCGGCTTGCTCAGCTTCACTGTCGGGCTGCGTGGGGGAGAGAGAGAAGGAGACGGGGCACAGGGAGCACAGAATGGCATGCGGCTTGGCGTGGCGTGGAAAAATGGACAGGGAGGAAGCTTGCATGATGGGGTAGGAACTTGTGTGTCTACTCTGCCAGGAACCAATGCTCCCACCCAGCGCATTCCCAGTCCCAACCCTGAAAAAGATCATTCCAATAGTGCGGGGAGGTTACGCAAGGAGTCACAATTCCACTTGCTCGCGCTTCAACCGGAATGGCCCCAATCCCAGACCCATGATCCGTCTACCCAGCTCGCACTTACACAACGCCTTCCTTGGGGGCGAACAGCCCCACGCTGGACTCCTGCCTCAGCTTCGGCGGCTGCGGCACGTCAGTCACGAGCACCACATACTCCTCTGGATGCAGCACCTTGGCTCTCGACGCCAGGTAGTCGTGCCTCAGCCCCCACACGTGGCGGTACGTCCACCAGATGATCAGAAACGTCGTTATGGACACCGCATACAGCATCACCAGATGCGCCCAGAACACCGGGGACCCCGGAGGCACGTTGCTTATAGAGAGGAAGTCTAAACTGGAGCTGTTGAAAGGGGTGCTGGTGGTGACGCTGGTGGCGGTGGTGGTGACAGTGGTGCTGTTAGGAGTGGAGAAATTTCCCGTAGGGATGCATGTCCAGGGGCCACCTGGAAAAGGAAGTCCGCCCGTGGACGAATTATCAGGTGCGGTAGCGTTGTCATATCCTGTGATATAGCTGAAACCAGTGCTAGTGTAGTTGACATCGACACCGTACGGAATCCCTATCATGCTGATGCAGTGCTCTCTCAGCGTGGTATTCCCACATGTTTCAGTCACATTCCAGCAGCCCTCTGTGCTGTTCCAATAGTAGCCCCTACCAGTGCCATACACTGTGCCATTCTTGCCCGCAATCCCACTGCTGTTCCTGCCGGCGCTGCCGCTGGTATTCCCGCTGCTCGCAGTGACTCCTAAAGTGCTCCTTTCGCTCCTCATACTGAACCAATCGTCCACCCCTCCGTTCCTGCTCGCGTGCCTCCCCGCACTCCTTATCGGAGTTTCAAGTAAAATGTGACTAAAACGGGCGGTTGCATTTCCTGAGCCGCTGCTGTTCTGGCTGCTGTTGCTGCTACTAATAGCGTTGGTATTGTTGTAAGTAGTAGTGGACACAGTCTTAGTGGTGGTCGTGGTTGTCGTGTTCCCCACAGTCATAGTCGTCACGGCACTGATGGTGATGGTAGAGGAGTTGCTAACATACCCGCCGTGCATCAACAGCTCACGGCTGCTCACCGCGTTAAGCGGCAGAAGCACCGGCAGGCAAAGCAGGCTCAACACCCCGAACAGCTGTATACTGAACTGGAACATTCTCAAATACACCGCGGCATCGAGCCCTGCACACTCAATTATATCCGCTTCCGTGGCCTTCAACACAGGAACGACCCAGTCGAATGGCCGGGCCATGGGCTTGTGCGGAGCATGGGGGTCATTCATGTACATGCGCGAGGCGAGCAGGCGACGGAAGAAGGTGAAGAAGTGGAGGAGGAAGAAGAGTAGCAGAAGGGCGCCGAGTCCCGAGAACATGAAGATCACCAGCGTCGCGAAATCCGCCATGGAATTCGCCTCCATGGCGCGTGATTCTGTGAGGACTGGAAGACGGGGGTAAGGGTGGTGCCGCTGCTGCTGCTGCTGCCGCTGCTGCTGCCGCTGCTGCTCCTGCTACTGCTGCGGGTGCGCGTGCTGCTGCTGCTTATGCTGTTGGAGGATGGCCGGACCTAGGATGTTTAGAAAAGCAAGCGCCGGGACGGCCTGATGAACGCCGAAAACTGGCGGGTGGTAAACCCAGCGGCGCGAGAGATCAACCTGCTTTTACATTATCTGACGAGACGCGTACAGAGACCATCAAGTTTCGCTCGTGATGCCCCTGAATCGTCTGCACGGCAAACCCGACGCGCATCGCATGAGAGCAGCAGAAGAAATGCTGGTGCTACTGGAAACACGGAGAATCAGCTCCTTTCCTGCCGGGAGTTAAGAAATTGCTGCACGAACCGGTGCTGACACGAGGCCGGTTGTCATGCTTGACCGGATCAGACCAATCGGGCCAAGCAATTGTCAGTCGCCTTAGTGGCTGAACAAACAGGACGGGCTTCCATGAAATTGGAAAGGTGACTAAGCATGGGCAACAGATTGTTGACCGACCTTGACGCCAACCCAGGAGCAGAAAAGCTTATCAAGCAGCATTTATCAGCTCCTAAAAGAGAGCGTCACCTGGACAGGAGTTGTGGTGCAGCCAAGTACATTTACCACCAGTTGTGCGAACAGGCAAGGCGAGATACTGTACATGTGTGTGAGTGATGGCTTGAGGCATGGAGGAATTTGGGAACCTCGAGCATGACGCACTGCTGTGGCCAGGGCTCGTCACGTCACACGAAGCGAAGCAAAACGACGCACGCACAGGGGACCGCGCCCGAGCCACAGGCTGGGCAAACTGGTCCGGTGGAGCAAGCGGCGTGGTCCACGCGCAGCACCGTACCTTTTCGGTGGTGGTGGTCTGCTTCGACAAGGGATGAGTCGAACTATGTGAGGCTTGGGTGCTTGGTGTGTCGAAAAATTCGCAACGGTGGGTTCATTTCACATAAACGTTCAGAAAAGAACTACACCCGTGTAGATGTTTAGAAAAGAAAAGCTAGTTGATAAGAGTGAAGCCATAAGGCTGGAGAATGTACAGTAACTAGCAAAGAGTCATGCCAAACCCACTATTGCCACCACCCACTCCACAGCCCATCCTAAACCAGCAGCAACATACCCCCGGGCGACACTGAGCCCAATCCAAAAACTGTCAGATGAGACGCGTGTGCTTGAAAATGGCACTTTGCGCCATCTACAGAGTGAATTGTGCAGGCATGAAAGCATCTGCTCCGGACAAGCATGTGCTGGGAGCTGCAGCATGGACAGAGCATATGGCTGGTAGCTATGGGATGGCGTGCGGCAGAGAGGAAGACCAGCAAGGATAGGAGGAGTCATTGCCAAAGTTAAAGGAAAAGTAGACAGGAATTGGGGGACAAGAGCAGCAACTGGAAAAAAGGCAAGTAGTACGCAAACAGCAACAACACTCCAGGAGCAAGAAAGTGAATTCAGGTCCCAAAAGGCTGGCGAAGGAGAGCAGAAGAACCGCGGCGGGGCGCAAGCGATGCGCAAGTCGCACGGTGACAATATGGAATGGAAGGCCAGAAGGATGGTGGCTGGTGCAGACAGGCAGGATGGCAATGACTGGTGAAGGAGGGTGGGATGGATGATGGCTGATGAAGGAGGGTGGGATGGACGCTGGATGATGGCTGGTGCAGTCTTGGTCTCAACAGCAGCATGAGGTGAACCCCAAGATCTCCCTTCCATTACTTCAAGGCTTGAGCTTTTCCTAGGCAGTGGCATCGAAGCACGAGAGCAGGCTGGAGAAGAGCTCATCCTCCATGATGCCACCAATGCCGCCACAGTCCAGCCCGCCCAGCAGCAACCCGGCCAAGTCCTCGCCCTCCCCTTCCGCACCGGCAGCAGCAGCCTGAGACTCCTGCTGCTCATTGCTCCAGTCAGTCACAGCACTCTCAGGCGATCCCTGCTCAAACGCGAATGCTCCCTTCATCACCACACCAGTCTCCGCCTTGGCAGCAGCAGCGGCAGCAGCAGCGATTCCGGCCTCTTCAGGGGTCGTTTCCTGCTGGTTAGCTGGCAGGAGATCCGCGAAGACACTGGGAGGAGGCGGGTTCTTGAGCTCGTCCGCGCGGCTGCCGCTGTTGGAGCTGCCATTGCTGCTGCCCGCGCTGTTGCCCTTCTCAGCACTCTCACCCGCGGCTCCAGCTGCTTTTGCTGCTGCGTCGTCCTCGAGGTTGAGCGGGATGCCAGCACCAGCAGCGGCCTTGCGCAGCGCCGCGAGCTCCGCCATGAGGCGGCTGTTCTCCATCTCCAGCCGGCTCATCTGCTGCGTCGCGCGCCCCAGCTTCGCCACCACCTGCGCAACGCGGACCGACCAACCAGCACAACGGGAGGGAAACGGGAAACGGAGCGGGAAGATGGAGAGACTGACGATGCTCGGTTGCCGTGGCATGGCTCAGCGACGGTGCGCGACGGTAAGAAACGACACCGTGTGACGAGCGGCGGTGTAACCGAGCGGAATTGGAAGGAATCGGCAAGAGAGGACGCGCGCAGGGAGGGACCCGCTATTTGAGACGACCGATGAGAGTCGACAAAGGGCAGATGAGCCGGAGAACAACAGAGTCGGAGAACGGTAGGAAGCAGCACGCACCTGTGCGTGGTCGGCGTGCAGCACCTCCGTCTCGCGCTCCAGCTCCTCCAGTCGCTCCTGGCGCCGCTGGCGAGAGCGCTTCGCCGACGCGCGGTTCGACATAATGCTGCGAGGGACGACGAAAGGAGGAAACACCGAGGTGCGGAAGGGACAAACAGGAAGACCAACGTCACGGACGGTTAGACACAGGGACATATCACAGCGAAGAAGAATCTGACGAGAGAGATAGAAAAAAAACCGCTGAAACGGATAGATGTAGGAAGCATAGACCGTTGCTCGCACTCACCGTTTCGTCTTCTTCTCCTCCGTCTCGACTTCCACCCCCATCAAGGTACTCGCGAAGTCGCCGGCGCCGAGTGTAGGGTTTGACGGGGCAGAGGGGGCGAGCTGCGCCGCGAGGGGAAGGAACGGAACCCCCGACACGGTTGCCGGCATGGCAGCCGCAACCGACGCCGCGGAGAGCATACTCGCGGCAGGAAGGCCGGTTACTGCGCGGGCAAGCGGGCCGGGCAGCGCGGAGGAATTGCCGGTTGCGGATACCCCGGAAATCCCCGCAGCCGCGCGGATCCAGGAGTCCATGGCGGAGGACGGGGGGGGAGTGGGCGCGGGGAAGGGAACAGCGCGCCCGGACAACTGCTGCGATTGGGAGAGGTACTCGAGGAGCTTCTGCTGCTGCTGTTGCTGCTGCTGCTTCTTGATGTCCTCAATAACGGACTGCTCCATACGCGCTATAAAGTTCGACGCGGCGTTGTCGAATTCGGAAGAGACGGACGCCGTCTGGCGCATGATCTTGGCGGGCCTGGCGGAGGAAGCAGGGGGGAGGGATGGCGGAGGAGACGAGGAAAATCAAAGTTATGAGCGAAGGCGGAGTAAAGAAGTTGCAGAAAAAGGCTAGAGGACATGGGAGAGAGGGAGATTTAGAACGAAGGCAGAGTTCACGGGGAGGGGAAGATGAAGGAGAAGGGAGATACGTGACTAGCGTGAGGAAAAGGACTTGGAAGCGGAGAGGCAAACACAATTGGGGGTAAGAGAACGCAACATAGCCCAATTGGTTAAAATGCTTCCGTCCGCCGATAACCGGACAAAGAGCCGTGCCTCGAGCACGAACAGGATTTTTTTAGCAGGCTCAAGGCCGCGAGAGGCCTCTGATGCCCAAAAGTCCACAAGCGTTAACTGCGACCAAGCATAACAGCTCAAATATGCATGGTTACCGACATAACTTCCTCTGCATGGGCCATCCCGGCAGCTTGAACGCAAGCTCGTCAATTGTCGGAATCTACTACCCACAGGAACACAAGATCTACGCCCACAGTCTACGCTGTACTCCGTTCGCCAAGCGAAAGCTACGGCCACGGTAAGAAGTGCGCAACTCTGCCAATCTAACCTTCCCGGTTGCCGATCTAACCTCCCGCGGGAGCAATGACCAAGAAACGAACTCCCGACGACAACTGTACGCAAGTGACGCAGAGGAGAAAGAGAGAGGGGTGCGATGATATGCGGCTGAGGAACGGAACGGATCGGGACGCACACTTGGAATGGAGACGTGAGCTGTGGGCCGGCGCACGAAGCAAGCGGTCGTTTCAGTGGCAGCTGCGGGGCGGCCAGGAGAGATCCATTTCTTCCAGAGACAGACACGGATCCAATTGCGGCGCCTGGCGCGCGAGAGTAGATAGGTAAGCCCGTGGCGGGTGGTGCCACGCTGCCCCGAGCGAGGGCAGCTGCGGCCCGAGCGAGATCATAGCCGCCACCGCGAACAGCAGCAGCGCCAGAGGGCTGCTGCTGAAAGTTCGCGGCCTGCGGGAGTAGATCAGGAGGACGACACATGTTGTCTTGGCGATACTAGATCGATAGTGTAAAGCTAGGCAGAGAGAATGGTTGAAAGGCAGTCGACTCTCATTCAAGGAGGTTCCAGTTCGCTTGTCAACTAGGTGACTATTCAATCTGGGTGGAGTGACGCTTGGGTGGACAGGAGAGGGTTTGCTTTGGGAGTGAGGCAGTTGTTTGGATTCTTGGAGGTGATGTGCGGCAGAGAGTGAGGCGGAGAAAGCGAAGCGGGGAAAGTGGGGTGTTGGTGAGGGGAGGAGACTGGGGTTTCCACAAAATGTTGGGGGAATGGTGGAATGCGGGGAACGTGTTGTGGGTTTGGGGGAATTCGGGGAGGGGATGGGGAAGAGTTGGAGCAACAGTGGATGAGGCGGGGTGCGGAGAAATTCCCCTTGGGAGGAGGGGTGGACAGAACGGGATGGGACGGGAGCAGCAGGGTAGGGTTTCGTTACGTTTCTGCGTCAGACGGTGAATCGAAAGGCTCATTTCCAGAGAAGTCATATCGCGGTTTGGGCCGGCCCGGACCACGGCGAACCAATCGGAAAGTGGCGCGGCAACAGGTGAATGGATGAAACTCAGACATTGGGTGGTTGACGATGAGCGAGAGGTCATGCATGATACCACCAAGTGGTTTGGGATAGGTTGGTGCAGAAACCGTGAGTGTGGGACTTCGGGAAAACATTTTGTCCTGTTAACCGATAACAATTGAAAACAACGTCGAGAATCTGGATGCAGTAACAGCATTATTAATGTGTATTAATAGTTCCTCGTGTTAAGGTGGCTGCCCAAACGTTCAGGGCAGATAATACTGACAAAGCTGACTCTAGTTCGAAAGGAGTGAGTGAAACTCCGAAGTTTGAGCGCACAGAGTACGGTGGCTACGAAGCGATGCTAGTTCGGCAACGCAGCTGCAAGCGCAAAGCAAATGCGGAAGGCAGCATTGATCGCGCATCACACGAACCGCCATGCCGGTTCGATATTATTTCCTGATTCTCCCTTCATCTCGAGGCTCGCTGGTTGGCCCACTCCAGCTGCCTTCATTCTGGACTCAGTGGAACAGGTGTATGGCAGGTTTCCCATTTCGAGCTTCAAATGAAAGGCCAGAATTCCGGTTTCTTCACGCGTCAACTTCTGAATACACGTGCTCTGTATTGGCATCTCGGTCTAGGGATTATTGCAGTTTTAAAATATACTAATACAACTGAAATAGGGGCTAGATCATGCTAGTCAATGAGACCATGTTGTTGCTGTAAGCTCGAAAAAATCAGCTCTTTGTGCTGCCACACATCATTGCCGAGCAGATTGACCCTCAGCGACCCATTGATTCGGCGATTCGGCGTCTCCCTGCCAAATCTCGCAGCTGCCAAATCTGCCCTCACTTGCTGTGAGGGACCACCCATCCGCAAACATCGGTTCTCTCACACAGACCAACAACTGTAGCAATCCGAAATTTGCTGCGCCCATAACGGTTATCAAGTTAGAATGCTATATCTCGTTATGGTAGCGACCGTCATTGGTTACAACTATCTAAATACTTCCACGTTGGTTGGTTACTGAAGGTTTGCTCCCAATTAAAGCCAGGGTCTCATGTACGGGTTGGCTGTGCAACTGCAAAGCACTTGGGCGAAAAGTGGGTTCTTTGGAGAGTCTCGATTTGTCAAAACTTTGGCCCCAAATTTGTAAACCAATCAGACAGGCCCATTTTCATCGACTGCAAAGCACTTGGTCTACTTGAGACCCTGGCTTTAAAGTTCGATCATTTTGAGGTTCCACGATGCAGTATTTGCAGTGCATGAGGTCACAACTGAACGCATTATAACGCGGTGGTTTGAGTTAGTTAATTATAACGATGCAGTATTTGCAGTGCATGATGTCATCACTGAACGCATTATAACGCGGTGGTCACCACTGAACGCAGTATTTTTTTTACAAGACCAGACATGATCAAAGAACTAAGCCAGTGCGGGCCATGTGCCATGTAGCCGAAGAAGGCATAGGAAGATAAGTGGCGCCGTTGCTGACTGCAACACTACTGATGGTGGTGGTGGTGGAAGGGGAACTACCACGGGTTCGAATAGGCTTGAGTTTGACCCCCAGCGCTGCCATAGAAAGTTCCTCTGGTCTGGACGATTCTTGTGAGCCCATTTTGTGCTTGGACCAAGATGCGAGGGAGGTAACAGACAGAGGCGAGGAAGCGCAAGGGGAGTAGCAGCAGGAGGAGCAGGCGTCTGGGGAGGAGGAAGAAGGAGAAGCAGCAGCAGAGCAGTGTTGGTGATGTCTGGAAGCAAAGTAATCCTTGGAGCAGGTCAAGGTGGAAAGCGAGCAAGCAGGAGAGGCGGAGGACGCAGAAGCTGCAGAGAGCCACGCAGTCATAAGGGATGAAGAAGCAGCTGAGTTGGATGATTGCGGTTGAGGGGAAGGGCTGCTGTTAGGGGACGCTGCTGCTGATGTTGCTGCTGAGCTGGCTGCTGACCCTACAGCCGAGCTCACAACAGACGCTGCAGCTGACCCCAACCGCGAAGATGCTGCCGACGCTGCTGCCGCTGCTGCTGCTGCCACGGCCTCGCAGTAATCCAGAGACGCGGCAAAGGGCGACACGCAGTGCATGCCTTGTCGGGCAAAGAACGACTCGAGGGGTTTCCTGAGCATGTGTGGCCGCTCTTCTGTGACGAGCGCGCCAGGGGCCTCTACTTGGACCCAGGACGTGGTCATGGGGTCAAGGTGGCACATCATGTGTGCGGCTTCTTGCATTGAAGCCTCGGACATCTCGCCTGCTACCAGCAGCACAGGGCAGCTGAGGTGCAGCAGGAAGGGCGTGAGGTCGATGCGACTGAGAGGAATTCAGGGAAATGGAAAAGGGCGAAAGAGGAGAAGGGAGGGAAACGGATGAGCGCACTGGAGCTTTCCGAATTGTTGAATGGGCTGGAGAGGGTGAGGAAGGTTATAACAGAAGTGCCGAATCAGCGCTGTTGATGCAAGACAACAAGGGGGTGTTGGTGCCGGACCGTTACGTTTAGAACGCGGTGGTGATGGTGATGCAACACGGACGAGAACTGCGCGTGAGCATGAGATGAGCCTGGCTTACCTGTGAATGATGTCGAGGTATCGCATGACGTTCTCTGGCTCCCTGTTGTCCAACTCCTGCACCCAGTCAGACAGAGTCAGTCAGAGTCAGTCAGTCAGCACAGCAATGTTCACCAGAGCAAAGCAGCGCATGAACAAGCAGTCAGAGCCAAGCAAGAACAAGCACAGGAGGCACCAATAGCAAAGCAGACTGCGCCCTCACAAGCCAAAAACGTGATGCCACGCACAAACCAAAACCAGCCGTACACACCACAGCCACTAAAGCACACCTCTGCGCGCGCCTCAAAAAGGTTATTTTCCTCAACATGTGTCGCCTGCCTGCCTGCTCTGCCTGCCCACCTGGCGGAACATGAGGATGGAGTCGGAGGCGGGGCCGTGGAAGCCGGTCTGCTGGTGGCAGAAGTACCGGTGCACGAGCGCGTCCTTGACGTACTTGCTCATGCCCGCCACGCACAGCACTCCCAGCAGCACCTTGCTGCGCGCCCACTCGCCCCACGACGCCGCCCGGCACACGGGTGAAACCAGCACCAGCGACTGCACCGCGTGGGGGCGCTCTAGCTGGTGGGGGCCACGGCGGAAAGGGGAGGAGGGGGGGGGGGAAGAGCGGGGGGGAAGGGGGAGAGCAGGGGGCAGGTGCGGGAGAGGGGAGGAGAAAAGACAAGTGAGAGGAATGGAGGGGATGGGGAGGAGAAGGGGAGGAGATGGGGCGGGAGAGTCGAGATAGGAAGGAGCCAGCAGGAAAGGGAGCATGAGGAACAAGGCGCGAGCAAGCAGCAGTACTGACCGCGAGCAGCGTGAGGACGTACGCGCCCGCGCCGACGCCAATGCACACGGCGGGCGGCAGGCGGAACCACGCCATCACCTCCGCCACCTGCTCCGCCAGGTCGCTCGCCGTGAGCTGCGCCTGCAGCGGAGAGATCTCCTCCGCGCCCGCCTCGTGCCCCGGCGCGTCGATGTGGTAGATGCAGAAGTTGCCGAGCAGCAGATGCGCTGTATCGGGACACAGCATTAGGCCCTCGAAGCAGGTAGAGTCTGGCGGTTTTGGTCGCGCAGGCGGGTGGGGCGGGGTGATTGACAGGGAGTAGATAGGAGCTGGAGTGAGACGGGAGATAGGGGCGTAGTGAACACAGCGAGCGGACTGATGATGGCATGCGGACGGAAAGAGGACGGTTCTCTTGGTACGAAGCGGCAAGAGAGTAGAGAGAAGTGGCAAGTGAGAAGCGAACTTTCTTGAGGAGAACGAAAGAATGGGGCAACAGTGTGGTGAGCAAGCAAGCAAGCAACACCCTGAATTTGACAGAAGACAGTGGAGAGAGGGGTAAAGAGTCGGGGATGAGGGAGGGATTGTTGCGAGAGGACGGGCGCTCACGGTTCAAGCCAATGTCGTGGTAGGTGAGGAGAGGCGGCAGCGATCGGTTCCCGCACACCGTCACGCGGAGCGGCCCGTGCGTGGTCATCACAGTTTCCGCCTGCACGGAGGAAAAACAACGGTAACGGGAGTATTGGGGAAGGGAAGCCGAAGCGAATGGCGGATGACCATGGCGGTAACGGACGGGACATGTGAGAATTCAAAAGGGTAGTAAGGGAAAGCACGGAGGAGCGTGATAGGAGGAGAGTACTCGGCTCGAGGGGGCCGTGACGGCTGCCGACTTAAGCACGGCGGGGGAGCGGCTGGAGCGACTAGAACACAACTGCTTCAAAATACCTGCAGCATTTTATAGACGTCTCAGAAGAACTGCAGCAGGACTGCTGCTACTGCCACCACTAAATGTCTCGTGGTCATGCCTGCTTCAACCCGCCCTTTTTCTCTGACCGCCGCCGCACCATGTGCGCACGGGTTGGAATGCCATCGCCTATCACACTGTGCGTCTCGAACCACTCCCCAACGGCGTCTCGGTGGGGCCTGACTTGATCAACTGGAACTAATCGGGTGCCACATGTCGATCTATTCAAGGGACTCCTATCTCCTATCTCCTAACTCCGATCTCCTCTTCCCTGTCCCCACTCTCCCGTCTCTTATCTCCTCTCACCACTGTGCTATCATCTCCATGCAGATATAACCGACGGCGCTGAGGCTCACCTGTCCTCTCCACGGCGCTTGCTCCTCGTCGCCGGAGTAGTAACCCGTGCGACCGCTGCGATCGCTGTGGTCTGCGAACTCCTCGTCGCAGAAGTCGCCATCTCCGCCCCACATCCACTCCGTACTACTGGATGATCCTGTCATTGCGCCTAGTAGCTCCTAGTTGGGAAACGCACCACTCTAACGGTGGCGACGGTCGTTGTGCGACGTTCTCTGGTCGCCGCGGCAGCGGCCAGGCGACGTTATGCGGAGGTGAATTAGAGGCGGTGGAAATCGCAGAGAGTACAGCGTAAGCTACGACTAATATGATATGTCGTTAGTAGGGAAGTCGAAGGATGTACTTCTGGATCGTGACCAGAGAGTCGAGAGTGCTCCAGAACTTAGATTTGGTTTGTGTTGTTACCACGGATGTGAGAGAATAAACCTGACGATCGGATACTACCGAATGTGTCCCCTTAGGCTGTTCTTGTTCCGTCTAAGGCTCCTTCGGAGCGGGGGAGTGGATTTCAGTAAGCTGATCGAAGCCGAAAAACAAAATGCTGGAAGAGAGGCGGTTCATCCAATTTGAAGCCTACTGCTGCGACTATGATGGCGGATTACACTGTTCGTGTATGTCTTCCTAGTCTAATTCGACTCCTAATGGGATTGACCCCGCTGCGGCGTGTGCAAGGCAAGGCAAGGGAGCGTGGTGTGGGGTGGAGAATCTGAAGCGGGGCATCCAACTGACTCCACGCCTCGCGACACGACGAGCCACATCCCAGTGGCTGCAGCCTGGCGAATGTCGCTCCTTAGGAATTTCGCTATGTGAGAAACCACAAATTTCGGTCAGGCGGCAATTTGCGGTACAAATGGGGAGAAACTTGGCGATGCGAAGTGGTCTTTGGGCGAATAATTGCCACACACAAGTCACCACGTTACACGATTTTTTTTTTCCATTTTGGGCGTTGCTCCAGTTTTTTTCTCGTCGTTCGCGCCCATGTCGAACCTTTGTCACAACCCATTTTCCCTCCAGTTCTCGTCGTGGTTTCAGTAGGCGCCAGCGGGCGGCGCCCACCCTTGGTTGCCGTCGCACCGAAATTTTTGCCACGCGTGCGACACGGAGGGGAGGAAAGCAAAAGTTTAGGCGGGCCGCACTTGAATGTTTCGAAGCTTCCGCAGAGCCATGTTGCTTTGCTTGCTGCATTCGTGGGGGGCTGGCTGGTTGTGGGGTTTGTGGGCGACGCGGAGGAGTCCACTCTCATCCACGCCCCCACCACAGGTTCCGTGCTGCACGACAGCTTCAGTCGCATGAACACTCCGGCGTCTCGCAACACTCGATTGAAGTATGTACGAAAGGTACCCCTAAATGAAATATAAATTATTAATTTATCCCTGCAAAATGGCCTAATTGATTGGTGTATACCTTGTAGCACTCATTTGACAGCATTATAAGTTGGGCACACTCTGCGTGCCATCAGTGGTTACACAAGTCTTAATACAAACCAAGTGACGCAGAACATACATGCAACTTGACACCTACATTTAGCTCCATCAAACCAGTTGTCTGGACAACCGTCCGTTAAGGGGTAGATGCGGCAGCTGAAAAGGCTGCCATGATTAGATAAGTTAAAACTAAGATAGGGAGAGTTATTAGCGCTGTTTTGAGTAAGAGAGCGATATGTGTGCAGCTTTTTGGTAGAAGTTAAAGAAGACTGCAGGAAGCTGGGGACGTGGCTGTGCTGGCAGTGCAGATGTCTTCAGAATCAGGAGTGAAGGGGATGCGAGAGGTATTGCTGCAGCCCAAGAATGGGTGTTGGGATGTCGTGGCTGTTTGACTGTTGGATGTCATGGGTAACTGAGTTGGCATGTGTTGGATTGGCTGGGTGGCGGATATGGCATGCGTCGGATGGCATGGGTGGCGGATAGTGCATGTGTTGGATGCCATGGTTAGAGAATGTCGTATGCGCTGGAACCCCTGGGTGGCGGATAGCGCATGTTCCAGATAGCATGTGCTGAGCTCGCTCTCCTTCCATTCCCTCATCTCCTCCCCTTCTCATGTGCCTTCACTCCCCTCCCTCGTCTCCTCATCTTCCCTCCCCTCCCTCCCCTCCTCCCAGCCTCCGCTGTCATCTTAGGTCCGCCTCATCCCCATAGTCCCCATTCCCATCCCCTCCAATCCCACCCACATGCGCCATGCTCGACGCCATACGCGCTGCTTTCGCAGCCGCCATTGGCGTGGCCTGGGGCGTCGGCACCACCGACTGCGGGTTGAATATACGCCAGGGCGCGCACGTGGTGCTGGCGAGAGCCATCCACATGTCAAAGCGGGCCTCCCATGAGTACGGGCTGGACGTGTGCAGCTCCACGGCTACTTCGTTGGAACCCGTGCGGAGAAGGGAGCGGAAGGAGTCGAGGGAGACGGAGAAGGTGGACCAGGGCGCGTTGGGACTTGCATCCATGGACGCCTGTGGGGTGGGGGAGAGAGGAGGGAGGGGGAGGGGGGGGATTGTTTTTTTAAGGGATCAAGAGACAGAGAAGGTGGATCAGGGCGCGTTGGGACTCGCATCCATGGACGCCTGATGGGGAGGGAGGGGAGGGGATGGAAGGGAGAGGGGAGCGTCGGGAAGGGAGGGAAAGGGGGGGTGTCCATGGGTTGGTGGGAGAAGAGGGGGGAGGGAGTGGAGGGATGTGCTCAAGCCTTTTGAGAAAGTCAAAACGGCCGTGTTGAATGCTCCGTGTTCCATATCCCGTGTTACATGTTCTGTAATCCATAACCCCCATGTCCCATGATCTGCATTCCATGTGCCGTGGACTGTGTAACGATAATACGGATAAACTCACGGGGGTGGTGGGGAGGACGCGGCCCTGCGGAATGTTGGAGCGCAGCACCTCCTTGCCGTTCACATACACCACAAAGCCATGTGGTGACAAATCTGTCCTGAGGCGTCTCAAAAGCTTGTTAGATCTTTCTTTCTCACGTGGCCATAGCCCTACAGAGTGCACCACTCACGGGGGTGGTGGGCAGGACGCGGCCTTGAGGCATGTTGGAGCGCAGCACCTCCTTGCCGTTCACATACACCACAAAGCCATCGCTCGCCACCGCGCCCAGCAGCAGGCGCTGGTAGCACAGCGTGGACGTGTTGTCCAGCTGGAACTGCTTCCGGAAGTAGAACGCCAGGGATGTCTGAACACAGACACACACAGGAGGGCGGTGGGGGGAGAAAGTGGGGACAGGAGTTTACATTTGAGGCGCCTCAAAAGCAGGCGCTGGTAGCACAGCGTGGACGTGTTGTCGAGCTTCAACTGCTTCCGGAAGTAGAACGCCAGGGACGACTGCCTCACACAGGGAGGAGAGAGGGGGAAGTGGGGACAGGAGGGGGCGAGAGGGGGGTGAGAGGGGGAAGGGAAAGGGGGGCGAGAGGGGGAAGAGGAGGGTTTGACGGGTGAGCATGCCGGACACGGGAGACAGTACAGGAGCTTGAAAGTCTACAAACGCCCGGCCCCGCACAATAGACTCTAGAATCTAGACTCTAAACTCTACACTCTCAACTGAAGAACCTACACTATGCACTACAGACTCCCAACACTTGACTCACAGCTTGCGGGCTTGCGAGCGTGGTAAGTTCGCCCTGCCCCCCCCGTCCAAAGGGCCCCACGCCGCGCTTCCAGTTAGAGTCAGAGGCAGCGAGGGGCTTGAGCGAGAGGACTTTTGAGGCGCCTCAAAAGGACTCCCGAGACTTGACTCACCGCTTGCGGGCTGGCGAGCGTGGTGAGTTCGCCCTGGCCGCCGCGGCCAAAGGGTCCCACTCCCCGCTTCCAGTTAGAGTCGGAGGCAGCGAGGGGCTTGAGCGAGAGGAAAGAGGCGGGGCGCGTGCCGGCATCAGAGTAGCGCCACGTGCCTGACGAGGAGAACACTCCGCATTGCCTGTTTGGATAGGAGGGGGGACGCAGAGGTGCGGGTGAGATGTGCAATGTGGGAAAGGGAACAAGATGGTAGAATTGGTCCCCCACGCTTCTGCTCGAACTCATCATGGGTAGGTGGGTACCACCAGGTCCTTTCCTTCTCAGCTTGTCAGCAACGCGATCACGCTCTAATGAGCGCTCGCCTGTAAAGGATTTTTAGTGGACTCAAAGAAGGGATTGCACAGTTGCACCCCTGTAAGAGTGAGAGTGTGCCGCACTCACGTGCCGAACTCACGTGTACGTGCAGGCGATGGAGCCGCGCACAGCAGAGAGCGAGACGACGACCGAGGAGGAGGAGCCCATGGTGATCTGCAGGTTCACACTGCGCTGCGAGTCACACTTGTACGCCAGCTGCGTTATGTTCTTGAACGGCGCCTTCACCCCGCCACACGCCCTGATGGGCGCGGAGGGAGAGAGGCAGGAGGGAGTGATTGAGTAGAAGGCAGGAGAAGCGGAGAGTCACACTTGTACGCCAGCTGAATGATGTTCTTGAACGGCGCCTTCGCTTCACCCCGCCACACGCCCTGATGGGCGAGGAGGGAAAGCGGAGGAGAGCGGTGGGGGGAGGGAGGGAGGGAGAAAGACAGGGAGGGAGGGAATCAGTAGAAGGCGGGGGAAGCGGAGAGAATATCCTAACCACTAGGATCACTGGAGCAAAACGTGCATGTCCCACACATTCCATCCAACTAATTCCCCGCTTCCCTCTCTTCCTCTAACCCCTCTCCCCTTACACACCCCCATTCGTCTCCCTCTCCGCACACTTCCCCTCACCACACCAAGCACCCGAACGCCGTGCAGCGCCACTCACTGCCAGAACAATTTCGTCGCAGACGCCACCTGCCACACCATCCTGGGCGCGGGAGGCGCCAATTTTTGAGTCGACTTAAAAAAAATCCACTCACTGCCAGAACAGTTTCGGCGCAGACGCCACCTGCCACACCATCCTGGGCGCGGGAGGAGCCAGCTGCAGCACAACCGATGAAGAACAGCTAAGTCCTTGATCAGTGTACGCGAGCGACACAGGGCCCGAGGGGAGCGCGGTGAAGGTGACGAGGTAGGAGGTGTTGGCGGGGAGGTTGACGTAGCGTGCACCGTCGGGGTTGATCACTGCTCCGTCTGCGATGCGTGTGAGGAGAAAGGGAGCGCCCATGATGCCCACGCTGCGGTAGCACGCCTGCCGGCACGCCATGCCGTTCCAGTGCGGGCGCTGGGTGGGGAGAACGAGGGGGGAGGTGGAGAGGGGAGGTGGTATGAGGCATGAGGAATATGTACAACACCGGCAGCAGTGGCAGTAGGGGCAGGACAAGTTGGGTTGAAAGGGGCGCCCATGATGCTCACGCTGCAGTAGCACGCCTGCCGGCACGCCATGCCGTTCCAGTGCGGCCGCTGTGGGAAGGGAGGGGTGGGGGGAGAGAAGAAGGGGGGTGTGTATGAGCCGGGTGGTGCATGTGAGATGCACGCACAATATCGGGAGAAGTGGCTGCGGTGGCCCATGATGCCCACGCTGCGGTAACACGCCTGCGGGGATGCCATTCCGGTCCAGTGCGGCCGCTCGCTAGGTGGGGAGAAGGGGAGAGGAGGTTAGGGGAGAGAGGGGAGGGGAGAGAGGTGGAGGAAGAGGGGGTTGTGTATGAGCCGGATGATGTATGTGGTACACGACAACACTGGCAGCAGTGGCAGATCTGGCAGCAGTGGCAGCAGTGGCAGCATGCATTGGGTTGAAGGGAGATGATAATACGGTAACCCATACGTTCTGCCAGGAATCACCACCACCATCCACAGGACACAGCACAGAACCCTCCTCCCCTCCAGTCACCCCCCCTTCTCCCCCTCACCCCTCCCCACAGCACATACCGGAGAGCAGCCAACAGTCGACGAGGGCTCCAGCCCAGTCGTATTCGCCACAGCATACCCACCCGTACCGCCCAGCACCGTCCCATCTTCATCCTTCCACGTGAGAAACCTCGTGAGCGGGCCCGCATCCCCTCCCCCGGTCTCAAACCCCAGCTGCCCCAGCTGCCGCGGCACCATCCAGATAAACGGAGACCGGTCCGCCATCCTTATCCCCGCGCTGCTATGCGCCGTCGTCCACATGTCTGTCCCATGCCCATTGGCTGTCACCGCGGCTGAGGTTCGGCACTTGTTGAAAAACTTCCCGAACGTGCAGTTGACGATGCGGTGCGGCATGCCCTTGCGCCCGTGCCCGGGGTACTCGTCCTGGTCGATTAACACGCCGAACTGGGTCCAGTAGCGCGAGACGGTGGGGGAGTTGGAGCGGGCCACGTCGGGGGTGGAGGCGAAGGGAAGGTCGCAGGAGCCGGTTTTTTCCATGCGGGACTTGCAGGCACTGTATTCTGTGTGCGTGTTGTCGCACCCCAGGGGGTTCCCCGTGTTGTCCGTCTCGCCCAGGATTACTGAGTTGGAGATCTGGGGGGGTGGGCAGGGGTGGTGAGGGGAGTGTGGAAGGGGTTGGGAAGCGGGGAGTGAGATTAGGAGGGGAGTGGGTTTGTTGTATGATGGTTGGTTGACTGTTGCTGAACCGAGCTTGGGGTATGGAGCACATGACATGAAACTTGGAGCATGGAGAATGGTGCGACACTCTATCTCTTCGCTTCAACAAGCACAACCATGAGACATGCTGCAGCGTGCATGCCCGGGCTCACCCCCCGCTCCCTACTCCTCCCGGATCTCACCGTGATGGCCTGGTCGCGGTTGAGCTCGATGCCCACAATGGCATTGTCCGCCACCTGCGCCTCTGTGATGGTCAGCGAATCCGTTTCGTGGATGAACATGCTGCACGCACGGAGGTGAGGACAGGGGGAAGCAAAGGGGGAGAGGGAGGGGGAGGAGATGGAGAGGGAGGAGGAGGGGGAGGGGGAGGGGGAGGGAGGGGAGGGGGAGGGGGAGGGGGAAGGGGAAGGGGAGGGGGACCGTGGTTTGTTGTAAATGAGAGGAGAAAGCGCAGCAGTTTGAGTCAGTGATGGTGGATGTGACATCACAGAACGAGTGAAAAAAGTTTCAGGGGTGGGGAGGGGTTGGGGCAGCAAATGGCGAGAAAGACTGCGCAACCAGGGTGGTGGTACAAATAGAAGCGAAGGGGAAGAGTCAAGAAAGAGTCTCTCACCCTATGAACTGGTTCTTGTACGCCCGAAAGCCCTTAAATGTAATGTTCGCTGCAGGCTGGAACGGGCAGGCGAACGGGCAGGGCAAGGAAAAGACTCCTGACTTTTGGAACGGGAAGTGCTCGCGGATGACACCGAACCAGAAGGCGATTCGATCTTTTGGACCAGACCACAAACTAGCATGCAACCTCGGGAACATACACCACAAGCAAAGACCCTACTACCACCCTAGATTTCACCCGACTCTCAATGCGTTTATTCATTGCAATCCCCCCACCTCGACCTCCCTCTCTCACACACATGCAACCTAAGGGAACCCATAGCAAGCGTAGGACACTCCTGCTTTACAATCTTTTTCCTCGCTCACATACACCCTGTTTTTTCATTCGCCTCCCGTCATACCGCGTTGATCCCAGAGTATTCCTGCATCGTCGATACTCCGCCGTTGAGGCGGGGGCGGTACCCCGAGGGGTACGTGCGCAGCCCCGCGCGGCCGTTAGAGTGCGCCGCGTTGCCCACGAACGAACCCAGAGGCATGAGCTTCGGCGCCATGGCCGCAGCTTGCGCGTATAACGCGGACGGCCCTTTCACGTCCGCTTCGAGCTGGAACCAGAACCCCGAATCGCTCGACCCCGCCGCGACGTTCCCAATGAACGTGTTCTTGGGGTTGGTGATCCAAAACGTCGACGGCGAGTTGTCGCTCTGCACGGCGGGTTTCGCGTCGAGCGGAGTGAGCATGCGCTGCGGGGGCTCCTGGAGAAACCCTAGGTTCTTATAGAACACGTTGCCGGTTTCGATACCGTCCTCCAGCAAGAAACAGTGCCCCTTGGTGTTGATCCCCAGGTTCCACTCCAGCCGTAGATTCCACGTGCCGTGCACCACGTAGCACCGTTGATTGCTGTCGTGCACGCTACAGCTGCTCACGACCGAGCCTCTAACGTTCTGGCAGAGATGAAAGTGAACGGGGTAGCGGCCGAGGCTGCCCTGCTGGCCCATGTTGACGAGCTCGACGCCCTTGATGAGCTGCCGCTCCGCCGTCTGCATCACCATCAAGTGCCCGCCGATCAGCGGGTCCTCGGGGTTCTGGTGGCCCTGAATCACGATCGCGCGCGACAGCAGCGCCACCTCCGCCGCCTCGTCCACCGTCGCGCCCGCCACGCCCGACGTCACCGCCTCCCCCCAGTGCATCCACGCCAGCGCGCCGCCCAGCCCCAGCACCGTCGTGTTGCGCGGACCTCTCGCCACCGATCTGATAGTGAAATTCTCCGCCTGGTAACGGTCAAAATCCGTCGACGTGATCGCGATCACACCGCCTACCGGCCACGCGCTCACGTCCCCCTTAACCCGGATCGCTCGCGCCCCTTGATTCGCGGTAGCGGCGAGCGTGGTCCACGCGGGCGCGTTGCCATACATGCCGTTGAGCTCGAGCCGCCCGCCGACTGTGGCGAACACGCGCACGCCTACGGAGCGCGGCTGATACGGCGCGGCGGGGGGGCGCGTGATGGTGAGCTCGTTGGCGGCGCCGGTTAGGTTAACGGTTAGCTTGCCGGCATACGGCGACGTTGCCGTGCCGACAGTGACGCGGCCCTGATTCAAAATGAACGCCGCATTCACCTGCAGCGGACCCAACGCCTCCACCCTGCGCCATGCGCGCGCACGCGGACGCGCGGGGGAACGGGGGGACGCGGGGTACAGGGGGGTTGGAAAGGTGGCAGGGAGGTAAGGATTGGGAAAGATAAGGGACAGCGGAAGGGGACGAGTGACGATGGGGAAAAGAATGACACGGAAAGGTGCTCTGGAGACGTCGCACGATCAGAGAAAATGTTGAGGCTAGGCAGGTGCGGCGAGGCAGATGTTGGGAGGAAGGGGAAGATGAGATATGGGTGGGTATTGAAGTTGGTGAGGGGATGCTAGGTGGGGTGGGTGGGGGGGAAACAGCGCTTACTTAAGCCAGCCGTTGATCTTCAGAAAGTAGACGGTGATGCTGACGTCTAAGAGCATCCCCACGCCGCACGTTATCGTCGCGTTGGCGCCTCGGTTATTCCCCACACCTGGCACTCTGTTATTGGGCCACGCCCGCGGGTCGCTCCACCGTTTCCACCCTTTAGGAGGAGGGTCTTTGTACGACACGGGTCCGCAGAAGGGCTTGAACACGTCCGTTACGTCCCCGCGCGAGAGCGCGGCGGCTGACAGCAGAAGCACTGTTACTAGTAGCGCTGCCGAGACTGGTCTTAGTACCGTCGGTAGTTGTTGTTGCTGTTGATGCGGTTGTCGTTGTCGTTGGGGCATGGTCGGAGAGAAAGAAATGCTATGATGATGTAGTGAAATATGATGTAGTCTGTGGTCGGACGGGCTCGTGATCGGCTGTCGGCGTCGCCGGTCTAGCGCTGCTAATTGCGAGGTACCGCGATTTACTAACTGCGTCATTGCGTTTCTGTTTGGTTAGTTTCCGTTTCCCCTCCGTTTCCCCTCCGCTCGCAGGATCGTTACGAGCCGACTGTCGGCTAAAAGACTGTCCTTTGACCGTTGAAGAGTCTTTACTACTCGGGCAAATGGATCACGGCGTTATTGAAAAAGGCACTGTAGAGTACTGTATGCGGAGACAGTGAGGTGTCTGTGCTGCCGACATTCCAGGTGGACACTGAGCATCGCAGTCGATCGTGAGGTCTCGTGTCGTTGTGCCCTACTGGGGTAGGTACAGCCTCCTAAACTGACCTGCTTCCTGATCTGCATCACTACACCAACGCGTACTTAGCCTCGTGATCTCGAAACAACACTACTGGTATGGTGGAACTGGGAAGCCATGACACTCAGGATAGAGCGCAGAATGAGGTTGGTCGGGAGGGGCGAAAAAGCAGGAAGGTTAGCGCTTATCGCCCTTTACAAAGACATTTGAATGAGGGTCGGTCGGTCGAGCCGAGCCGGCGAAAATGACAGCAGCGAACAAGTCGCATATGTAGGGGATGAGGCACAGGGGCCGTCGGGCCGGAGGGGGTGGATGGAAATGGAAATGGCTGGGAGAATGATTGGCACCAGAGGGGCCGTGGTGCGACGGAATTGGCCTCCAGAAAACGTCGGGGAGGACCCTGGAGACTCTGGTTAGGGTTGGAAGAAACACCGTCGAAAGGAAAGGCGGGCGGTGAAGTGGAGGCATTATTCAGTGCGAGGCGCAAGCATTCTTCCTTGACCTGCCAAGGACACCCAACCCAAACCAAACGGGGCGGTTGCGTAAGTGGTGCCATGTCATGGCTGACTTGACATCTCGCTTGGGAGTGCTCTCGAACGTCGACCGAAGGCTTGGAGGTACCATTACGCTCACTGAGAACCAAAGCTGTGGTAACTTAGCCTCGCTTCCCTGGTTCGGGCACGGCTCGCAAACATCGAGACACACGTTTGCGCAGGTGCCATGCCAGCCACCACGGTTCCCTCGCTCCATCATCTTAGGGGAGCCGAGGCAGCTAGCCAAGCCGCGCCACCAGGCCAGTCGAATGACGGCTGTGTGAACCCCCCCAGCTTTGCGGATTAGGTTGTCCTTTTGGCTCGGCACGGCTGCCACGGACCAGAATAACCCAAACCACGCCCAGCAAAGTTGTTCTCGCTACAAAGTTTAGATGTCGTTGCGTAAGTGTATTACGCAAGTTTCTAAGCAGGAAAGTAAAAGTATACGTAGCATGGGTAGCATATAAGGGTATCTACTAGAGAACATATTGTCAATGAGGTTGATTCGTGGGATGCTTTACAAATAGATTGTACACGAAATAATTTCTGTGCATGTCATGAGATTTTGTTGAACCTTCCTTGGTAGTTCTTTTTTACAAACTTTCCATGGATAACATCACATTCCTACCTTCGCTTACGGTGTAAGCCTCTATTATCTAATAAAATCGAGAAATCCATGGCAGGGGGTATGACGCCTAACGAGCACAAGGATCAGGACGTGGAACGCGCGGACATGGCGCGTGATGATGCCGCTGACATCAATAACGACGAGCAAGGCGACGAGGACGACGACGATTTTGACGACTTCGCTGATTATTCTGATACCGAGGAGGAGGAAGACGATGATTCGACAAGCGATGAGGAAGGAGGAGAGAACAAGGAAGGTGACGGGGAAGGAGACGAGGAGGAAGAGGACGCTGATTGGCTGCCTCGATGGTTGAAAGCTCGTTACGAAAACAGTCTTCCCCTTCGCAGATGGAACTGCCTAAACTGTACCAACGTTAACGTCGCCGTCAACGTCGATGGCAATGGTAACGGCGAGACGAACCGTGCGGCCAGGGGACACAAACGGGATTCTCAAGACTCGGAAGAAGAGACAAGCACAGAGGTGGAAGTATTAGAGGCGAGCGATCAAGACGGGAGTGACAGTAGCGGGAGTGACAGTGACGTGCAGGAGGTTACAACGGAAGTGGAAATTGAGTGGAGAGGAGCGAAAGAGGTGGAGGAGAAGAAGGAGAAGGAGAAGGGGAAGAAGACGAAGGGAAAGGAGAAAAGGGATGGGAGTGGAGGGAAGGGTACGGCGAAGAGTGGGCGGATGGGCTCGGAGAAGAGGAAAGGGGTGGCAAGTGATGCTGACGAAGAGTGCGACGTGCGTAAGAGGAAGATCGGGGTTGATTTTGCTGGTCGGAGGGGAATCTGCTGGCGATGGTTTTGAAGGCTCATGAGCACACACATACACACGTGTCTCTTTGTCCAGTCGCAACCATTCAGCACACAAACCGCTCAAAATTTGCTTGTGCATACACACTCCAACAATTCTCGTGCGGGCATGGCCACTCCCACTATGTGCAGGTGTGTGGGGCACTTGAGTCGTTTTCCATCCGTTCGGTGGAAAAGATGGGAGCCACAGCAGCAGCAGCATCATCATCATCAGCAGCAGCAGCAGCAAGGATTGGCGCAGCAGTAGCAGGAGCTGGGACAAGGATGACGCCAGAGGCTGGAAAATTAGGGAGAAAGAATTCGGGAGCGAAGAGACGAGGAGAAGGAGGGGGTGAGGGTCTGGAAGGGCAGACTGCTATCGGATGTGATGAGCTGATGCTGCTGCATGAGGAGGTGAGGGGGTTGGGCGGGCCCATGATTAACACTCAAAAGTCCATCTGGTATATTCATTTTTTTGTATGGTATAACCGGATGCATGGTTTCCATTCCACACACATGGGTATTATTGGTATGTGTATGCATGTGTGCGTTCACGTGCAGTTTTACGGGCAGCTGCATGTTAGCCAGTTCATTTTCTCTTATACCCCTTATACAATCTGAGCAGTTCACTTTAAATTCGCAATCCAAATTCACCGTTCCAGCCAGGTGCCAGCCCCTCACAGAAGTGCCACCCGAACTGTCACTCCCTTTGTATTTTGGTGCCCCAAAAAGGACTCCAGTCTCTCTCTCTACACTCCGCTCCATCTCCCAATCCTTCTCTCCCACCCTCTCGCTCCCGCACAACCCGCCCGCCTCCCCGCGCTCCCCCTCGCCCCATCCCTGCTCTCGTCATCACGCCCTCCCCCTCCTTGTCTGTGCGACATGACATGTGGTGCACGTGGTGCAGGTCGGCAGTGCCTCTCTGCATCCTGAGCGCCCTGACCGACTGCGGGCCATTCTGGCATTCCTCAAAGGCGCAGGTGTGGGGGGGAGAGAGGTGGCGTGGGATGGGGAAGAGAAAGGGGATTGTGGTTGGAGGAAAGACTGGAAAGTGAGGGGAGGGGGGTTGACGGAGTTGGGTTGCACTGTTGCTTCTTCTTGCCCTCTGCATCTGGGAATGGCTTTGAACTTGCGGGCAAGGGTTTGCACATGTGGGAATGGCAGGTTTCTTACTGTGTGTATGTGATCGTGCATGTATGCTTTATTTTGTGTTTGAATGGACGTGTGTGGATTGCATTGCATGTGTGTGTGTGCGCGCATGCAGGGTTGTTCCCTGGTCCGTGTAAGGCATGGGCATCGGAGAGTGCAGCAGATGACCTCATTCTCAATGTGCGTTGAATTGAAACTGATGGCTGCTTTGCTTATGTATTCATGTGCTGCTTGCATTGCATCATGTTATGACACTCGCGGTCATTCGCTCATGTGCACTAGAGCAACGCACATCCACTCACAATTTCTGAGGCACCGCAAAAGCAGACTGTTTGTGCTCAATGTGCCACGTTCATTACAGTACTTGCAGTATTGCTCAAGTAGATCATACGCGATAACAGTACTTCAGCAACATGCGTGCGCTGACACGCGATAGGAGCACTGGTCGTTCCCGTTGTGCTCCTCTTTCTGCTGCTGCCCGTGTTCTTGATTCGGCCGCTCTCTCATCTCACACATGTGTCGCGCTCCGTTCTCTGTGCATGCCACAGGGTTCAGTTTCTTCGGTCTCTGTGTTCGTTAAAAAATCCAGCTTCGCACGCCGTGGCCATGAATATCCTACCTACCACTCCGTTCCTCAGTGCGCTGCTCTCTCCATGATGAACCATCCTTCATGCCATGCCCTCCATCCCACCAGAGCCACACGGCCAAGCATCTGACCATGGTGGACAAGGCAGCTAAAACTGACACCAGGTGCGCATAATAGAGGAGCCACCAGGTGGGCTCGGAGTCTCTTTTCATTTTCACTCCCATCGATGGTGTCAGGTGGGTGAGGTGAGGTGAGGTGAGGTGAGAGCCCGCTGTTCAATTGCAATTCTTGTTCTTCCAATTGAGCTCGTCTCCAGACTGTGGGTCTACCAGCGCGGAAACACCACGTGCTGTTATGCACACCAACCCTCTCTGTTCGCACCTTCTGTCTGCCTGCCTGCCTCTCCCTGACCCGGCTGTCCCCTTCTCCCTGCACTGCTTCCCACCCCCGCTAACTCCCCACATAACGCCACAATTGCTGGTCTCTCTCCCCCTCACTCTCTCTCTACCTCACTCTCTCTCTCTCCCACACACTCTCTCTCCCTCACTCTCTCCCTCCCTCACTCTCTCCCTCCCTCACTCTATCTCTCCCTCACTCTCTCTCTTCCACACTCTCTCTCTACTGCCCTGCAGTGCGTTCAACGCGGACACATACGCCAACCGGTGGTCGCCAGCAGCAGCGCGCCTGGCAGCAGGGACAGCAGCTTCCATGGCCCGCGCCATTGCCACCGGCCGCCTCCTCAACGGCTTCGCTCTGGTGCCCTTCACTTGCTTCCCAACTTCCCACTCCCTTGACTCTCCTGTTGCTCTGTTCAGCTTCCTTGAAGCATCCCCTCTATCCCAATCAATTTTCATGAACCTTCCTTGTACTTACAGGCGCTAAATATCCTATCCTCGTCGTGCTTACAGTCCTCTTCCCCATTTGATCCTCATCCCCATCCCCATCCCCATCCCTAACCCCACCCCATCTCCATCCACCATTCCTCCCTGTCCTCCTGCTCACTGCATGCAGGTGCGGCCGCCAGGGCACCATGCGGGGACGGAGGGTCCGCAGGGCTTCTGTCTGCACAACAACGCTGCCGTGGCAGCCAGGGCAGCGCAGGCAGCAGGGGCTAAGAAGATCTTGTTGCTTGACTGGGTCAGCTGCTTCTTCTTCTTCTTCTTCTGCTGCTGCTGCTGCTGCGCCTGCTCTTCCCCTTGCTCTCCTTCACATTGTCTCGCCTGCCTCTTCTTTGCCTCTGTGTTCTTTTGCCACTGGGTGGTTTTCGTAAGGCACGGCGGCTGCCATTTCCCAAGTTCGCAACCTAAACGCACAACAATGCTTTGAGGCCACCTCAAAAGATGGAACTGTAGGCACATCACAGGAAGCAAAGCAGCGCGGTACCCTGCTGCTGTAATCACACCATCCCTGTTCTCCCAATTACCTCCTTGCTCCCCGTAATCCACACCACCACAGGACGTGCACCATGGCAATGGGACACAGCAAATCTTTGAGAGCGACCCTTCTGTAAGCACACTCCTCTCCTTGCATCCCTTCTGTGCCAGCCACTCCACTTTTAAGGCGCCTAATAAAAAGTCAAAAGTTTTGAGGCGTCTCAAAAGTCGTCTTTGAGAGCGACCCTCATGTAAGCACACTCCTCTCCTTGCGTCCCTTCTGTGCCAGCCACCCCCCTCCTGACGTTCAACCCTACGTGCACCACACTCACTCTCGTTATGTGCCAGCCATCTTCCTCCTGTTCCCCTGCTTTTTTCATCCCCTTTCTCATTAACGTGAACCATCTCAAGCCGTGTCTTCGACCTTCTAGACATACATCCCCCATCCTCCTGTTCCACTCCTCTCCCCCCTTCCCTTACCCGTCACTCTTCCCCTCGTGCTGTACTATTGTTGCCCTACCCTCGTTCCCCCCCTTTCCCCCCTCTCTTTCCTCCTCCTGACCGGGTGCCCCCCTCCTATCCTCCACCCACACAGGTGTTCTATGTGTCCATCCATCATCATCGAAGGGGGTCCTTCTTGAGTCGACTCAAAAGTCGCTTCCTTCCTTCTCCTACCCGGGTGCCCCCCTCCTATCCTCCACTCCACTCATTCAGGTGTTCTATGTGTCTATCCATCGCCATGAAGGGGGGTCATTCTTTCCCGGAACTGGAGCGCCCACAGAGGTACTCTCTGCTTGCCTTACATCCCACTTCCTTCTCTGCCTACCTGCAGACCAATTCATATCCTTCCCCTTCTCTACTCTCTATCCTTCTCCTGTTGTTTTGGCCCTTAGTTTTTTTTTCGATTTCGGGCTGCCCCAAAAGAAATTAGGCAGCATCCAGGAGCAAAACGTTCACCCAACGTCCAGGAGAAAAACAGTACGTTTTGACGCTGCCTTCCTAGGCGTAAAATCCAACTAAGTCCCGGTTTCCCGGTATCCCGGTTTCCCGATTTCCCGGTTTCCCGGTATCCCGGTTTCCCGGTTTCCCGGTATCCCGGTATCCCGGTTTCCCGGTGTCCCGGTATCCCGGTTTCCCGGTTTCCCGGTATCCCGGTTTCCCGGTTTCCCGGTATCCCGGTTTCCCGGTTTCCCGGTATCCCGGTTTCCCGGTATCCCGGTATCCCGGTATCCCGGTTTCCCGGTTTCCCGGTATCCCGGTTTCCCGGTATCCCGGTTTCCCGGTTTCCCGGTTTCCCGGTTTCCCGGTATCCCGGTTTCCCGGTTTCCCGGTATCCCGGTTTCCCGGTTTCCCGGTTTCCCGGTTTCCCGGTTTCCCGGTTTCCCGGTTTCCCGGTTTCCCGGTTTCCCGGTTTCCCGGTTTCCCGGTTTCCCGGTTTTCCGGTTTCCCGGTTTCCCGGTTTCCCGGTTTCCGGGTTTCCGGGTTTCCCGGTATCCCGGTATCCCGGTTTCCCGGTTTCGCGGTATCCCGGTTTCCCGGTTTCCCGGTTTCCCGGTTTCCCGGTTTCCCGGTTTCCCGGTTTCCCGATTTCCCGATTTCCCGGTATCCCGGTTTCCCGGTATCCCGGTTTCCCGGTTCCCCGGTTTCCCGGTATCCCGGTTTCCCGGTATCCCGGTTTCCCGGTTTCCCGGTATCCCGGTATCCCGGTTTCCCGGTTTCCCGGTAACCCGGTATCCCGGTTTCCCGGTTTCCCGGTTTCCCGGTATCCCGGTATCCCGGTTTCCCGGTTTCCCGGTTTCCCGGTTTCCCGGTTTCCGGGTTTCCCGGTTTCCCGGTATCCCGGTATCCCGGTATCCCGGTTTCCCGGTTTCCCGGTATCCCGGTTTCCCGGTATCCCGGTTTCCCGGTTTCCCGGTTTCCCGGTTTTTCGGTTTCCCGGTTTCCCGGTTTCCCGGTTTCCCGGTATCCCGGTATCCCGGTTTCCCGGTATCCCGGTTTCCCGGTTTCCCGGTTTCCCGGTTTCCCGGTTTCCCGGTTTACCGGTTTACTGGGATCCCGGTATCCCGGTATCCCGGTTTCCCGGTTTCCCGGTTTCCCGGTATCCCGGTATCCCGGTTTCCCGGTATCCCGGTTTCCCGGTATCCCGGTTTCCCGGTTTCCCGGTTTCCCGGTATCCCGGTATCCCGGTATCCCGGTTTCCCGGTTTCCCGGTGTCCCGGTGTCCCGGTGTCCCGGTGTCCCGGTGTCCCGGTGTCCCGGTGTCCCGGTGTCCCGGTGTCCCGGTGTCCCGGTGTCCCGGTTTCCCGGTTTCCCGGTTTCCCGGTATCCCGGTTTCCCGGTTTCCCGGTTTCCCGGTTTCCCGGTATCCCGGTTTCCCGGTATCCCGGTATCCCGGTTTCCCGGTTTCCCGGTATCCCGGTTTCCCGGTTTCCCGGTTTCCCGGTATCCCGGTTTCCCGGTTTCCCGGTTTCCCGGTTTCCCGGTATCCCGGTATCCCGGTTTCCCGGTTTCCCGGTTTCCCGGTTTCCCGGTTTCCCGGTTTCCCGGTATCCCGGTATCCCGGTATCCCGGTCTCCCGGTCTCCCGGTCTCCCGGTCTCCCGGTCTCCCGGTCTCCCGGTCTCCCGGTCTCCCGGTCTCCCGGTCTCCCGGTCTCCCGGTGTCCCGGTGTCCCGGTGTCCCGGTGTCCCGGTGTCCCGGTGTCCCGGTGTCCCGGTGTCCCGGTGTCCCGGTGTCCCGGTGTCCCGGTGTCCCGGTGTCCCGGTGTCCCGGTATCCCGGTATCCCGGTATCCCGGTTTCCCGGTATCCCGGTATCCCGGTATCCCGGTATCCCGGTTTCCCGGTATCCCGGTTTCCCGGTTTCCCGGTTTCCCGGTTTCCCGGTATCCCGGTATCCCGGTATCCCGGTTTCCCGGTTTCCCGGTTTCCCGGTTTCCCGGTATCCCGGTATCCCGGTATCCCGGTATCCCGGTATCCCGGTATCCCGGTTTCCCGGTATCCCGGTATCCCGGTATCCCGGTATCCCGGTTTCCCGGTTTCCCGGTTTCCCGGTTTCCCGGTATCCCGGTATCCCGGTATCCCGGTATCCCGGTATCCCGGTATCCCGGTATCCCGGTATCCCGGTTTCCCGGTGTCCCGGTGTCCCGGTGTCCCGGTGTCCCGGTGTCCCGGTGTCCCGGTGTCCCGGTGTCCCGGTGTCCCGGTGTCGCGGTTTCCCGGTTTTCCGGTTTTTCCGGTTTCCCGGTTTCCCGGTATCCCGGTATCCCGGCTTCCCGGCTTCCCGGCTTCCCGGCATCCCGGCATCCCGGCATCCCGGCATCCCGGTTTGCCGGTATCCGGGTTTCCCGGTTTCCCGGTTTCCCGGTATCCCGGTATCCCGGTATCCCGGTATCCCGGTATCCCGGTTTCCCGGTTTCCCGGTTTCCCGGTTTCCCGGTTTCCCGGTTTCCCGGTTTCCCGGTATCCCGGTTTCCCGGTATCCCGGTATCCCAGTATCCCGGTATCCCGGTTTCCCGGTTTCCCGGTTTCCCGGTTTCCCGGTTTCCCGGTTTCCCGGTTTCCCGGTTTCCCGGTATCCCGGTATCCCGGTATCCCGGTATCCCGGTATCCCGGTATCCCGGTTTCCCGGTTTCCCGGTATCCCGGTTTCCCGGTTTCCCGGTTTCCCGGTTTCCCGGTTTCCCGGTATCCCGGTTTCCCGGTTTCCCGGTATCCCGGTATCCCGGTATCCCGGTTTCCCGGTTTCCCGGTATCCCGGTTTCCCGGTTTCCCGGTTTCCCGGTTTCCCGGTTTCCCGGTTTCCCGGTTTCCCGGTATCCCGGTATCCCGGTATCCCGGTATCCCGGTATCCCGGTATCCCGGTATCCCGGTATCCCGGTTTCCCGGTTTCCCGGTTTCCCGGTATCCCGGTATCCCGGTATCCCGGTATCCCGGTATCCCGGTTTCCCGGTTTCCCGGTTTCCCGGTTTCCCGGTATCCCGGTATCCCGGTCTCCCGGTCTCCCGGTATCCCGGTATCCCGGTTTCCCGGTTTCCCGGTTTCCCGGTTTCCCGGTTTCCAGGTATCCCGGTATCCCGGTATCCCGGTTTCCCGGTTTCCCGGTTTCCCGGTTTCCCGGTTTCCCGGTTTCCCGGTTTCCCGGTATCCCGGTATCCCGGTATCCCGGTATCCCGGTATCCCGGCTTCCCGGCTTCCCGGCTTCCCGGCTTCCCTGCTTCCCTGCTTCCCTGCTTCCCTGCTTCCCTGCTTCCCGGCTTCCCGGCTTCCCGGCTTCCCGGCTTCCCGGCTTCCCGGCTTCCCGGCTTCCCGGTTTCCCGGTTTCCCGGTATCCCGGCTTCCCGGCTTCCCGGCATCCCGGGATGGTATCCCGGCTTCCCGGCATCCCGGCATCCCGGCTTCCCGGCATCCCAGCATCCCGGCTTCCCGGCATCCCGGCATCCCGGCATCCCGGCATCCCGGCATCCCGGCATCCCGGCATCCCGGCATCCCGGCATCCCGGCATCCCGGCATCCCGGCATCCCGGCATCCCGGCATCCCGGCATCCCGGCATCCCGGCATCCCGGCTTCCCGGCATCCCGGCATCCCGGCATCCCGGCATCCCGGCATCCCGGCTTCCCGGCATCCCGGCATCCCGGCATCCCGGCATCCCGGCATCCCGGCATCCCGGCTTCCCGGCTTCCCGGCTTCCCGGCTTCCCGGCTTCCCGGCTTCCCGGCTTCCCGGCTTCCCGGCTTCCCGGCTTCCCGGCATCCCGGCATCCCGGCATCCCGGCTTCCCGGCATCCCGGCTTCCCGGCATCCCGGCTTCCCGGCATCCCGGCATCCCGGCATCCCGGCATCCCGGCATCCCGGCATCCCGGCATCCCGGCATCCCGGCATCCCGGCATCCCGGCATCCCGGCATCCCGGCATCCCGGCATCCCGGCATCCCGGCTTCCCGGCTTCCCGGCATCCCGGCATCCCGGCATCCCGGCATCCCGGCATCCCGGCATCCCGGCATCCCGGCTTCCCGGCATCCCGGCATCCCGGCATCCCGGCATCCCGGCATCCCGGCATCCCGGCATCCCGGCATCCCGGCATCCCGGCATCCCGGCATCCCGGCATCCCGGCATCCCGGCATCCCGGCATCCCGGCATCCCGGCATCCCGGCATCCCGGCATCCCGGCATCCCGGCATCCCGGCATCCCGGCATCCCGGCATCCCGGCATCCCGGCATCCCGGCATCCCGGCATCCCGGCATCCCGGCATCCCGGCATCCCGGCATCCCGGCATCCCGGCATCCCGGTTTCCCGGTTTCCCCCCGGTATCCCGGTTTTCCGGTTTCCCGGTTTCTCGGTATCTCGGTATCTTGGTTTCCCAGTATCCCGGCTTCCCGGCTTCCCGGCTTCCCGGCTTCCCGGCTTCCCGGCTTCCCGGCTTCCCGGCTTCCCGGCTTCCCGGCTTCCCGGCTTCCCGGCATCCCGGCATCCCGGCATCCCGGCTTCCCGGCTTCCCGGCATCCCGGCATCCCGGCATCCCCGCATCCCCGCATCCCGGCATCCCGGCATCCCGGCATCCCGGCATCCCGGCATCCCGGCATCCCGGCATCCCGGCATCCCGGCATCCCGGCATCCCGGCATCCCGGCATCCCGGTTTCCCGGTTTCCCGGTATCCCGGTATCCCGGTATCCCGGTTTCCCGGTATCCCGGTTTCCCGGTTTCCCCCCGGTATCCCGGTTTTCCGGTTTCCCGGTTTCTCGGTATCTCGGTATCTTGGTTTCCCAGTATCCCGGCTTCCCGGCTTTCCGGCTTCCCGGCTTCCCGGCTTCCCGGCTTCCCGGCTTCCCGGCTTCCCGGCTTCCCGGCTTCCCGGCTTCCCGGCATCCCGGCATCCCGGCATCCCGGCATCCCGGCATCCCGGCATCCCGGCTTCCCGGCTTCCCGGCTTCCCGGCTTCCCGGCTTCCCGGCTTCCCGGCTTCCCGGCTTCCCGGCATCCCGGCATCCCGGCATCCCGGCATCCCGGCATCCCGGCATCCCGGCATCCCGGCATCCCGGCATCCCGGCATCCCGGCATCCCGGCATCCCGGCTTCCCGGCATCCCGGCATCCCGGCATCCCGGCATCCCGGCATCCCGGCATCCCGGCATCCCTGCATCCCGGCTTCCCGGCATCCCGGCATCCCGGCATCCCGGCATCCCGGCATCCCGGCATCCCGGCATCCCGGCATCCCGGCATCCCGGCATCCCGGTTTCCCCCCGGTATCCCGGTTTTCCGGTTTCCCGGTTTCTCGGTATCTCGGTATCTTGGTTTCCCGGTATCCCGGCTTCCCGGCTTTCCGGCTTCCCGGCTTCCCGGCTTCCCGGCTTCCCGGCTTCCCGGCTTCCCGGCTTCCCGGCTTCCCGGCTTCCCGGCTTCCCGGCTTCCCGGCATCCCGGCATCCCGGCATCCCGGCTTCCCGGCTTCCCGGCATCCCGGCATCCCGGCATCCCGGCATCCTGGCATCCCCGCATCCCCGCATCCCGGCATCCCGGCATCCCGGCATCCCGGCATCCCGGCATCCCGGCATCCCGGCATCCCGGCATCCCGGCATCCCGGCATCCCGGCATCCCGGTTTCCCGGTTTCCCGGTATCCCGGTATCCCGGTATCCCGGTTTCCCGGTTTCCCGGTTTCCCGGTTTCCCGGTGTCCCGGTGTCCCGGTGTCCCGGTGTCCCGGTGTCCCGGTGTCCCGGTGTCCCGGTGTCCCGGTGTCCCGGTGTCCCGGTGTCCCGGTGTCCCGGTGTCCCGGTGTCCCGGTGTCCCGGTGTCCCGGTGTCCCGGTGTCCCGGTGTCCCGGTGTCCCGGTGTCCCGGTGTCCCGGTGTCCCGGTGTCCCGGTGTCCCGGTGTCCCGGTGTCCCGGTGTCCCGGTGTCCCGGTGTCCCGGTGTCCCGGGAGTCCCGGTGTCCCGGTGTCCCGGTTTCCCGGTTTCCCGGTTTCCCGGTTTCCCGGTTTCCCGGTATCCCGGTATCCCGGTGTCCCGGTATCCCGGTATCCCGGTATCCCGGTATCCCGGTATCCCGGTATCCCGGTATCCCGGTTTCCCGGTTTCCCGGTATCCCGGTATCCCGGTATCCCGGTTTCCCGGTTTCCCGGTTTCCCGGTTTCCCGGTATCCCGGTATCCCGGTATCCCGGTATCCCGGTATCCCGGTATCCCGGTATCCCGGTTTCCCGGTTTCCCGGTTTCCCGGTATCCCGGTATCCCGGTATCCCGGTTTCCCGGTTTCCCGGTTTCCCGGTTTCCCGGTTTCCCGGTATCCCGGTATCCCGGTATCCCGGTATCCCGGTATCCCTGCTTCCCTGCTTCCCTGCTTCCCTGCTTCCCTGCTTCCCTGCTTCCCGGCTTCCCGGCTTCCCGGCTTCCCGGCTTCCCGGCTTCCCGGCTTCCCGGCTTCCCGGCTTCCCGGCTTCCCGGCTTCCCGGCTTCCCGGCTTCCCGGCTTCCCGGCTTCCCGGCTTCCCGGCTTCCCGGCTTCCCGGCTTCCCGGCTTCCCGGCTTCCCGGCTTCCCGGCTTCCCGGCTTCCCGGCTTCCCGGCTTCCCGGCTTCCCGGCTTCCCGGTTTCCCGGTATCCCGGCTTCCCGGCTTCCCGGCATCCCGGGATGGTATCCCGGCTTCCCGGCATCCCGGCATCCCGGCTTCCCGGCATCCCGGCATCCCGGCTTCCCGGCATCCCGGCATCCCGGCATCCCGGCATCCCGGCATCCCGGCATCCCGGCATCCCGGCATCCCGGCATCCCGGCATCCCGGCATCCCGGCATCCCGGCATCCCGGCATCCCGGCATCCCGGCTTCCCGGCATCCCGGCATCCCGGCATCCCGGCATCCCGGCATCCCGGCATCCCGTCATCCCGGCTTCCCGGCTTCCCGGCATCCCGGCATCCCGGCATCCCGGCATCCCGGCATCCCGGCATCCCGGCTTCCCGGCTTCCCGGCTTCCCGGCTTCCCGGCTTCCCGGCTTCCCGGCTTCCCGGCTTCCCGGCTTCCCGGCTTCCCGGCATCCCGGCATCCCGGCATCCCGGCTTCCCGGCTTCCCGGCATCCCGGCTTCCCGGCATCCCGGCATCCCGGCATCCCGGCATCCCGGCATCCCGGCATCCCGGCATCCCGGCATCCCGGCATCCCGGCATCCCGGCATCCCGGCATCCCGGCATCCCGGCATCCCGGCATCCCGGCATCCCGGCATCCCGGCATCCCGGCATCCCGGCATCCCGGCATCCCGGCATCCCGGCATCCCGGCAATCCCGGCATCCCGGCATCCCGGCATCCCGGCATCCCGGCATCCCGGCATCCCGGCATCCCGGCATCCCGGCATCCCGGCATCCCGGCATCCCGGCATCCCGGCATCCCGGCATCCCGGCATCCCGGCATCCCGGCATCCCGGCATCCCGGCATCCCGGTTTCCCCCCGGTATCCCGGTTTTCCGGTTTCCCGGTTTCTCGGTATCTCGGTATCTTGGTTTCCCGGTATCCCGGCTTCCCGGCTTTCCGGCTTCCCGGCTTCCCGGCTTCCCGGCTTCCCGGCTTCCCGGCTTCCCGGCTTCCCGGCTTCCCGGCTTCCCGGCTTCCCGGCTTCCCGGCATCCCGGCATCCCGGCATCCCGGCTTCCCGGCTTCCCGGCATCCCGGCATCCCGGCATCCCGGCATCCTGGCATCCCCGCATCCCCGCATCCCGGCATCCCGGCATCCCGGCATCCCGGCATCCCGGCATCCCGGCATCCCGGCATCCCGGCATCCCGGCATCCCGGCATCCCGGTTTCCCGGTTTCCCGGTATCCCGGTATCCCGGTATCCCGGTTTCCCGGTATCCCGGTATCCCGGTTTCCCGGTTTCCCCCCGGTATCCCGGTTTTCCGGTTTCCCGGTTTCTCGGTATCTCGGTATCTTGGTTTCCCGGTATCCCGGCTTCCCGGCTTTCCGGCGTCCCGGCTTCCCGGCTTCCCGGCTTCCCGGCTTCCCGGCTTCCCGGCTTCCCGGCTTCCCGGCTTCCCGGCTTCCCGGCATCCCGGCATCCCGGCATCCCGGCATCCCGGCATCCCGGCTTCCCGGCTTCCCGGCTTCCCGGCTTCCCGGCTTCCCGGCTTCCCGGCTTCCCGGCTTCCCGGCTTCCCGGCTTCCCGGCTTCCCGGCTTCCCGGCTTCCCGGCTTCCCGGCTTCCCGGCTTCCCGGCTTCCCGGCTTCCCGGCTTCCCGGCTTCCCGGCTTCCCGGCTTCCCGGCTTCCCGGCTTCCCGGCTTCCCGGCTTCCCGGCTTCCCGGCTTCCCGGCTTCCCGGCTTCCCGGCTTCCCGGCTTCCCGGCTTCCCGGCTTCCCTGTATCCCGGTATCCCGGTTTCCCGGTTTCCCGGTTTCCCGGTTTCCCGGTTTCCCGGTTTCTCGGTATCCCGGTTTCCCGGTTTCCCGGTTTCCCGGTTTCCCTTTATCCCGGTATCCCGGTTTCCCGGTATCCCGGTATCCTGGTGTCCCGGTTTCCCGGTATCCCGGTATCCCGGTTTCCCGGTATCCCGGTTTCCCGGTATCATACTCCTCTTCACAGTTTCTCACCAACTGAACTACTCTGCCTCCCACTTTCCCGATCTCCTGCTGCCATGTCTTCCTTCTCCTGCCTGCCCATTGCGCTCAGATGTTATGTCTCGATACGTTGCTTGTTCCTTCCTGCTTTATCTTCAGCCGTCGTTTCCCCATTCTCCCCCATCAACCCCTTACCTCCTCTCTCCTTGTCACTTTTCGTCTCCCTTCCCCCCTCTGCTTTTCCTGTCTTCTGCCTAAACCCCCCATGATTTGAAAGCACACCTTCACTTCCATCTCTCCCTCTCCCTCGTCCTCTGCCCTCTGCCCTCCGCCCTTCGCCCTCTGCCCTCCGCCCTCACCATCTCCCTCCGGCAGGTGGGATCAGGGCCAGGGGAGGGGCGGTCGGCCAACGTGGCATGGCCATGTGGAGCCATGACAGATGCGGACTACCTCGCTGCCTTCTTCCACCTCATCCTGCCGCTCGGTGTGTGAGCTCAGCCCTTGGATGTGTAATGTAAACAGCCGCTTTTGAGAGACTGAATTTTCTTCCAGCTTTCTGTTCATTGCAATCTACTGCTGCTAGTGCCAGAGTAATGGCCCCACTTCTAGTAGCTTGCATTGCACTAGTTGTAACGACCACTTTGTGCCAGTACTTTGAGAGCTCTCTCTGCAATGTTGGAAATCGTTTCGAAACGATTTTCAACATTGCAGAATTCTCGCACATATGAGAATTCTCAAAAGCAATTTCAACACTTTGTGCGAGTACTTCGAGAGCTCTCTCTCTCTCTCTGCTTGATATTAACCAAGCTTGCCCCTGTTGCTGCGTGTGGCATGACATGACACGGGGCCATGCCATGTTGGTGTGGCTGTCATCGTGCAGCCTATGAGTTTCAACCGGATCTCACAATCATATCAGCTGGCTTTGATGCTGCTGAAGGCGACCCTCTTGGCGGATGCAAGGTGCTGCCCCCCTCTCTTCACCCCTCTCTCCTCTCATTTCTTCCCCCTCACCCCACCTTTTCGTCCCCATCCTGCACCCCAACCCTCTCTTCACTCCCTCCTCACTCTTCCCCCCCATTCTCTTCCCCCCCATTCCCTCCTCCCCTGCATTCCTGGTCCTTGTTTTCCCTCTTCGTTTTTGAGACGTCACAAACATGCATTCCCCATCCCTCCTCCTCGTTGCTCTCCGTATAATCCACCTCGTTCCTCTCGCCCCTGTAAATGCTACAACGTCACACCACGCTACATCCCGTCCCATGCCATCCCCAGGTGTCACCAGCGGGATTCGCCCACATGACATCCCTGCTGCTGCCCCTAACCGCCAATCGAATGCTGCTCATTCTTGAAGGAGGGTGCGTTGCCACCTATCCTTTGCCCTCCCCTTGCCCCTTGCCCGTTGCCCCTTGCTCTTCTTTCCCCGTGCCCCTTGCTCCTCTTGCCACGTATGTGTGGTGCAATATTATTCACGCAGTGCCATGCTGGACCGTGCGCTGGTATGTCATGTCATGCCATGCCATGCCATGCCATGCTGTGCCATGCAACTCTATCCCCCGTTACACCATGTCTGTTTGGTGTTGCCATGTTTATCTGTTTGTTGCATGTCTGTGTGTTGTGTGCGCCAGGTACAACCTCCTCTCCATTGCCTCCTCAACCGCTGCTGTGATCCGAGTGAGCCCATCATGCAATATCATCCCATGTTTCTTGAAGAAAAAAAGGAATAAGCACGTTGCTTCCCTTGTTCCTCCTCGTCCCTCGTCGTCTCTCCTACCATGCATCCATGCATGCAACATCTGCCTGCCCCATGCCTCTACCCCGTCTCTCTAATCCCACAGAACCCTGGACCTACCTTTCACTTCCCTTTTCCCCCCCCTCCTATCCTATCCCGTCCTCTTTCCCCCACTCCTACTGCACTCCCTTCAGGTCCTTCTGAACCAACCCCCTCCGCCCATCAGTGCACCCTTCACCCCTTCACCTCCAGCCATGGCTGCCATTCTCCTAGCCTCTGCTGCCCTTCGCCCCTTCTGGAAATGCCTGGCCGCTCACTCTGCTGCCGCCTCCCCTCTGCTGATTCCCCTCATGCCCAACGCTGCTGCTCTCACTTCTCCTCCTGCTCCTTCTCCTGCTCCCGCTTCTGGTGCCGGTGCTAGTGCTTCTGGTGCTCCTGCTGCTGCTGTGGCTGGTGCTGGTCAGAAGGAGGCGAGGAGGGAAGAAAAGGCAGCCAAGGCAAGCACAAGAGCAGCCAAGAAGGAAACCACTCAGCAGCAAGCAGGGACAGAGCAGCAACAGCACGTGCAAGGGAGAATGTGGGGCAGGGCACGAGTGGGGAGGGCAGGGTGGACGCAGGCGCACGCGCGACGGCAGCAGGTGCAGGCACATCGGCGGCAGGTGCGAGTGCGAGTGGGGATTCGCTCGTTCCCCTCGTGGTGGGTGCTGCGCCGCGTGCACATGCCATGGCATCTAGCCCAACTCAACAGTAACCTCTGACCTGGGTCACATGCACATGCCATTGGGGTGGGCCGGGTGGGCAGTAGTTCTAGAGCACACCTACATGGGGTTTCCATGGGTGCTCACGGGTGCTCACGGGTACTCACGGGTGCTCACGGGTGCTCATGGGTGCTCACGGTCACGGGTGCTCATGGGTGCTCATGGGTGCTCATGGGTGCTCACGGGTGCCCATCATGGGTGCTGACGGTTGCACAGGGCCTCATAAAAAGGAAGAGTGGCTGGCTGGCAGTTGCCAGGCATCTGAAAGTGGCTGAGGCAATCTGTCGTTCTAATTAGACGGGGGATACAAGTGCGCATTTGGCTTCGTGGCTATCAAATAGGCGTGGTGAACTGAATGGGTGGATGGATTGGGGAATAAAAGTGTTTCAAATGTTTTTGTTGCCTTCAGTGAGGTAGAGTTGTAAGGAAACGCTTTGACTGATTGGTGGTTTGGGATGGTGTGATTCTTGGCGTAAACATATGATGGTGCATGTGAAGCTTACAGTGCACAGCATGCAATGCAGTGCACTACGCAATGCATGGAGGTTCCGCTCATTCCATGCACTGTTAGGGTACCGTTACTCAAAACCACCAATGATTTAGGAGCTCAAATGAATATTGCCCGCAGCTCTCCAATGCACTGCTCCACGTACCATAATTTTAACCATGAGGGGGTACCTTCACTGCCATGTTCCTCCACGATGGGATTAGATCATACCAAGGCGTATAGAGGATTTATGAAAATCAAAACAGGAGAGCTGCGACAGTTAAGCACACACCTCTCATCTCTCCTAGTATCAATACTAGCATCATTCTAATAACCGCCTACCAACATCACCAGCGCAATTTCACGCAGCAACTAACAAGCTGCTACCACTTCCTGCTGCTTCAACCTATGCCAGCAGCACACGCAGAATCACTGTGCCACCGTTGGATGCCTGTGTGACGCAGCATTCCGGCAGGCAGGCAGGCAGGCTAGGAGTTTTGAGGCGCCTCAAAAGCAGGCAGGAAGGCTAGGAGTCGCCAGTGCGCTTGGGCTGAGGGGCGAGAGTGCGCACGAGCGGCGAGGGCGGAGGCTGCGCCTTGAGCACCTGCACAAACTGCCCCAGCGCCTCGTGAATCTGCTCCAATGCCTGCGCCGGGATTATGATCACCGACCGGTCCGTGCCTTGCACCTGCAGCAGAACACGGGGCGGTAGAGGAGAGAGAGGGAGGACGGAAGAGGAGGAAAGAAACTTAATATTTAGGTGTGATGGGATTTTGATCACCGATGGGTCCGTGGTGAGTGACGGGGTGGAGGAGCGAGAAAGGGGAGGGAGGATGATTGAAAGTGGCCTTTCTCAGTGGGGCAGAAGAAATGTGCTGGCAGCCGTGAGATAGGGAGGGTGCACGCGATGGCTGGGCAGGCGAAGAAGACTGTACAGACAGCGAGTTTCATTCTACAGGTTTCTCTGCTGCAATGCTGAGGATCGCAGCGCGGACGCATAAAATACCCATCACAAAAACACTGGAGGGAGGAAGGAGGGACAAAGTGGATCACTCTTTCCCTACCTCACATCTCCTTCCGTGCCTTCTTGCCCCCGTGCCCTCGTGCTGCCTTTCTGTAAACACCCCTCTGATACTCCATCCCATCCCAGCATTCCCACGAGAGCGCACGACACACACACAATCAGAAATCCAGCAACTGCTAGCTCACCTCGGAAACCTTGAGGAACTGTCCGCGAACGTTCGACCCCAGGTCGAGGAAGAACCGCTTCTGCTCCGCGCGGATCACGCGCGACGCCAACACGTTGCCGCCCGGCCCGATACCGCCGCCCGTCGACGGGCCGCCCGCGGTACCCGCCGATGGCGCCCCAGCCCCTCCCTCCACCGCGCCTCCCGCGGCAGGTGCCGCCGCGGGTGCAGCAGCAACCGGCGTGTGATGGAACGAACCGTCAACCTGCCGGCGGAATGGATAGGGAGGATGAGGGAGAGGGTAAGGAGGCAGGGAAGGATGAGATTTCAGGAAAGAGAACCGGGTAAGTCGGATCGTGGATTGTTTTTTGTAATGTGCAATGTACATGTTAATCGGTTGACTCGACGCCCCAAGCAATGAAAGGCTCAATCGGGTAACAGAACGGAAACACTCGCAACTCCGCTTGCAAAATCTCCTCCTAAACCCTCACTGCTTTCAAGACTATATGCAATTTTTGTTCTTTACTCGCAGCTCACCTGCGTGGCGGGAACGGCGCCGGACGCATTGTTCGTGGGGAGCGCGATGGACGCCTCGTGGATCTCCACCAGCACGTTGCGGAACGCCGCCCATCCCTCCGCCGCGGGGCCTCCCGCGGGCACGATGATGGTGGAGCGCGCGCGCGCCATGCTGGCCTCCGACACCTGCCGCGCGGGGAGGACGACAGGAGGACAGCAGTGCGCGGAGGACAGAGAGGACAGAGGGTGAAGGAGAGGTTGTGGGTGATAAGTGGTGGCATGCTCTGTGCGAAACCCGCTAACGAATCTTGTAGACGAAGCGTGGGACTAGCGACACGAGCCTCGCTACCAGCTGAGATCAGTACTTTCATCCATTAAGCAGATCCGTCGCTTTCTCGCTTCTTTGAAGTTTGGCTGCGGAGTCCGCTCGAAAAGACGCACGAGCATACACAGGAGCCAAAGTACCTTTCTAAACAAACTATTCATTCGTCCTCGCGTGCGCTATAGAAGGTGTGTAGAGTATCTAACATACCTTCAGAAAGCGGCCCCGGGCGTTCTCGCCAACATCGAAATAGAAGACCTGCAGAAGAACGAAGGAAACGGGTTACGATGATGAAACAGAGGAGAGTAAGTTGCCTAAACAGTGAGACGGGGTGAAACGGAAACACACAGAAAACTTGCGTGACACAGAACACAGTACAGAGCCAGTCCGACTAGCGTCAGGCTAGCTGGAACAAGTACAAGGGTTTCCAAACACGGATGTACAGAATGACGACAGGACATGAGATTTAACGAAAACAACAAAGATGATTGCTTTATTAGAAAGCGGAGAGTAAAAAACAAGCGTGGCAGCGTCTTAGCAAGCTAAGAGCCAACTAAGCGCACCTTGGTGTCGAGCTGCAGTTCTTTGCTGCTGAGCTCCGCGTCGTTGGCGCCATTCGCGTAATAGTTAAACAGATCCACGAACCACACGACGCCCGCGAGCGGCACGATGATCGTTGACCGGTTCATCGCGGTCTTCTCGCTGATCTTAAGAAACCGGCCCCGAGGGTTGTCTTTAAGATCAAGATAGAAGAGTTTCTGCTCGATCTGGAGAGATCTGGACATGAGCTCCATCTCGCCACCGCCCATCCCGCTGCCACCAGGAGCTGGCATCCCGCCGTCCATCCCTCCTGAGTTTCTAACGTGGATCTCAAGATCGTCTCAAAGTGTTGAAGTGAGTGGCTAGTTGCGGAGGTAGATCTGCTGGACAGCTAGGTATTAGCGGCCCGAGGGAGAGGGTTTTACGACACACGAAAACGTGCTTGCTCGGCAGTACGACGGGTACGAAGCAGGAGTCAACACACCAACGGGAACTACTTTCTGCCAAACGTCTGCTGCAGAGGTGTCGGGGAGGGAACCAGGAACGAATAAGGAGCAAACACGAGTCGAGGAGAGATTGTAGGAGACGGTTATGAATGAGGGCGGGGGGGTGGGAAATACTTGCGGCGGGGGGAAATATCTTCCGCTTTCGAGCATTCGCGCAAGCGCCACAACACAGTAATCTCCCCGAACTTCAAAGCACCGAAAAACCTGCATGCATCGAGCCTTCGAAAGCGCTGCCCAAGGCCAGATCTCAATGCTCGCGCGCTTTTCACGAGCGAGTCTGGCTGGTTCGGCAATGCCGCATGTGAATCGCGACGTGCCAGTTTCGATGTGCTGGGCTGGAAGGGTTCCCCGCGTACTGCCACGTCGAGTAGCAAAATCATGAGGTTCGGCCTGGGTCTCAGATCTGAGATTTCGGAAAAGCGTGCTGCAGCCGTTTCGAGAGAATACCGTTCAATATTTCGTTAGGTTACTCGAAGTGAACCAAGGTGGGTCATTTCAGTTCGTATGGCTCATGACCTATCTTGACCGATCCAAACATTGATATGAACGCTGTTCAACGTGAAACATCGCACTGAGTCGCATTCAGCACAATTCTGCGGAGCAGTCAACGTGTAGTAATGAGGACGGAGTGAGAAAAATGTAGTTATTTGTATGTATCTAGTTTGGTAATACTGGTAGTGCACTAACAGATTAAACCATCAAATCCTTTTTTCTCTACTGTGGACTTGAAGTGCTACTATTGGAGTACATTTTCTCAATGGACGCAATGGCCGCATCAAAATCAGCACCCTTTGACCTCGCAACCTCTTGGTCAATTCGTGCTGCCATCCTATTCACCTCGAGCCCGAAGTAACTGTCTTTTATGTTCAGCAGGGAGGCGAGCACTCGACTCATGGAGGGACGGGATGCAGACGGCATGGCGGTGCAGCTGAGAGCAAGGCGAGCCAACTCCTGCACCAAGCTATCTGGTGCTTCCAAATGAGGGTCTTTGAACGATGACATGTTATTGGATGCCACTAGCGGAGCAGCCCATGTCTTGAGGTTGACCTGCTCTTCTTCCATGCTGAAGACGGCCTTGCGTGCCGTGAGCACGGTTAACATCACCACACCAAAGCTGGTATGCAATAGGATGGGAAGAGACGAGATTACGAGGGTGCTTGTTTGCACAGCTGATGGCCACTAGCTCTAGGCTCGGCTACTTACTTCGCAAACAAACAACATGGAAGCCTCAACAAGCTACAAAAAAACTGCTCTGAAGAGCGGAGAAAAAGCTGGAGGATTGAAAAGTCGCTCATGCCATAATTACGTCACAAATTTACACACCTGTACACATCAGCCATGGGAGTGGCCTTCTGCGACTTGCAGTAGGCGGGATCCACATAGCCCGGTGTTCCCATCACTCGTGTGGCCGCCACCGATGTGCCCTCCCCATGCCTCACCAACCCAAAGTCAGCAATCTTCGCCTGTTGTGAATGGCATAGGCGTTGTACAAAGGCAGATTTTTCATAACAGCCACACCCAACATAATCGATAAGATTTGGTTTCACAGCCGTTCGTCCAGCATCGCTAGTTAATGATATACCTTCAGGCTTTCATCAAGGAGGATATTGGCAGGCTTGATGTCGCGATGCACAATGCCAAACTCATGAAGGTACTCCAGGCCACGAGCCAGGCCTATGAGAATTTCCAGTCGCTGCCGGATCGTCAATTGCTGCTTAGCTGCTGAAAGCAGGGCGGAACATCGAGGGTTGGAAGGAGGGGGAGTTGTGAAACCGAGGTTTCAAAGAGGAGGTACCAGAGTATGATGATGCGAAGATAGAGAGGGGAGGAGAGGGAGAGAGAGAGTGTGTGTGAGTGGGGGGGGGGGGGGGGGGGGGGGGTGTGGGAGGGGGCGGAGGGAGGGGTTGGGGGGGAGAAGTTTTCTTACAAGGGCCGATCCAGTGTTCGAGGTCGCCATGGGGCATGAATTCGTAGATGACGATCTGCTCCATCCTCTCCGTCACAGGGCTGAAGTCAAGGCAGTACCCCACCAGCCTCACCAGGTTCGGATGGTTCTTTGTCGCCATCTCGTTCACCTGCCACACCGCAACAACAAGACATGTAACAGCAATGTAACGACAACATGTAAGGCATGGTAAAAAAAATCAGATTACATCAGGGCACACATGGCAAGTCAACCTTAGAGACATAGTCACTGCATCCCATGATAGTACCTCGCGTTTGAAGTCGTTGGTGAGGACCTTGGCGCGCTTGACACATTACCCTTCGGGTACCCCAAATCCTTCTCCTTCCTACCTCTTCCCGTTTCCCTCTACCTCTCTCTCCTCTCCTCCTGTCTTTCTCTCGCCCGCACGCAGGCCCACCTCGCGTTTGAAGTCGTTGGTGAGGACCTTGGCGCGTTTAACAGCCCAGACGAGCTGAGGGTTGTGGGGGCACTCGCCCTTGTACACATCCCCGAAGCTGCCTCCCCCAATGCGCCTGCTCTCCGCCCACTCACTCGTCGCCTGCACCACCTCCGCCAGTGAGTAATGCGCGCACACCTGCGCCTGCCCGCCGCTCCCCACTCCCAACACTGCCATCTCTCCTGCAGCACCTGGAGCTTTGCTTGAGACCCCTGAGTCTGGCGCTGTTTGAAAGACAGACTCGCCGTCTCCCACTCCCACTGCAGCCCCTGCCCCTGCCGGAACAACTACAACCGATGCCATTGTTGTCGATGCTTCTGCTGATGCTGATGTTGCTGTGGCTGATGCAGGCCGGGTTGCTGCCTCCCTTGAGATGATTATTTTGGCTTCAGGTTGGACATCTTTTGCATTAGGTGATTCCTTAGCCTCTGTTCCTTGCGTATGATGCGGCTTTGTGTCTCTCGCATGTTGGGAAGCTGGTCCTTCTCTGGCCGACTGAAGAGATTTTACCCCTGCTCTTGCCCCTGACCTTGCTCCCTTTGCCCCTGTCCTTGCTCCTTCCCTTTCGCCTGCCCTTGCTCTATCCCTTGCTCCTGCCCTTGCTCCTTCACTTTCTCTTTCCTTTCCTCGTCGTCTCGTTACTCGTTCGGCTCCTGCTTCCCTTCTCCCTTCCGTTCCTCCTGCCGGCCCTCGTCGTCGCACGTACAGAGCGTGCATGTTGAGGGGAGACGAGGGACACGTTCCGCGCCATGCGTCGTCACTCTCGTTACCTCGCTTTGCTCTCCTTCTAATAAACCATCGCAAGAAACGCGGTGTCCAACTTTCACCGTCTCGCCGTTCCGTTTCTGAGTGTCTTTCCATATTTATTTTCTTCCGCCTCGCCGCCTTTCGACTCAGTATCGCAACTCGGGGTTGCTGAAATGGTAGTTGATGGGATGTGTTAGGAAAGATTTTCGCCTTCGCTTCCAAGACTGTCTGATGCCGAGACGATTTTACTCTGTTGACTTGAGCAGACTCTTCATGCGTGGAAAGCCAGGGCTGTCGATTCCAAGGCATTTTCCCTGATTGCCTTGAACTTTCAGGGCTAACTAAGCCACCCTGGCCGAAAATGATGATTTCAAATCCAGACCTGATTTCTAAGATCTGTTTTTCCGGCTATTCCTGAATCGAAGGGTCCTATTTTTCGGAACACTGGACCAGAAGAACTATTTTCACATCCCACCCCTCCCCCATTTCCGCGACCTCCCTGTCTGTGTTTGCAACCTTCGTGGCAAAACCAGAGTCCGTGGTTGGGGCAAACACCAGCTCAGCCTCGGATTGCTGCTTCCTCCAATCACAACTCGCTGGCTTTTGCCACGACAGTGGCAAACTATCCCATGCTGCTGCCTGAAGGGCCAACATCAGATGCATTCGAATAATGCTAATGCTGGTTTCCATATGCTTGTTTGTAGTATTGGGTAGTTGTAGGTCCAGCAGAAATAAATAAACCCGTCAGGAAGGTGTCAACCCTAACACCATGAGTTTAGTTTTTGTTTAGGATTGACTTTTCTGAAGACGTGTGCTATCTTGATAGGGTCTGGTTATTCTGCCTGTGGGCAAATGACAAACCGTTTCTCAATGGCATCAGAATTGTAGGACCGTTGTCCAAACCTACGGTCTGTCAGGTCCTTTCAGGTACTGACAGAAAAGGATGCAATAGTCTGGCCAACTTTATTGGCCAAGGATAAGGTTATTTATATTGATCGTAATAATTGTACATACACACCATAGAGTTAAGCATGAGGGTTTCAATTCAAGGCCCTAGTTTAGAAACCAGCGGCCAGAGGCAACTCATACGCATATGGTATATACGGTACGGTACAAATGAAAAGCTGGAGAAAACGAGGGATCCATAGATCTGCATGACAATTTCCCTCACGAGATGTGAGGTTGACGCTGGAGAGCAATACTGATTGATGCTGGCAGGACCATTGGCAGCAATGGCTGCAGAAGGCTGGAGCAGAAGTTCTGTAGATTGAACATGATAGCAGAGCATAGAAGGGACATGAGGTCCTGGAAGTGGAGATGATTACTTGGCTTCAGGGACAGGTTTGTCGGTAGATGACAACAGGGCAGGGGCTGTGGTGCGCGCAGTAGTCAGAGACGCTGCCCATCATGTGCTTCAGTCGGTTGAGAGTGCCCCCCTTGCGGTTCCCCACCACCACCAGATCCGCATGGCTCTCCCTTGCCACATGCACAATCTTCTCCCTGTATAGGCACGAATGCAAGAGAGCGGTGGAAGGTGAGCATATCGATCGTAATAGTGAGGCATCTGGGCTATCGCTCACGGCTGCATTGACATAATTACCTCAGGTGAAGCGAAAAGAAGGATGCTGCGAAAAAAAAAAAAAAACGCATGTCATCTGCGTCGCACATTTGCATTATGGAGTTGGAACAATGGCAACGGCTCTGACACCGAGCCGAGATGGCACTCTCACCTGCCATGTACCATCGGTCGCACGCACCTCGGATCGCCATCGGTGGATACGAGCGACACGGACGTGACTCCCGCCTCGTGCGCCTTGGCCTCGAGGTCCGCAAGGAGTTGCCGGCTTTCCTCGCGCGCCTTGCGTTCCCACATGTTCGCCTCGTGCGCCGATGAAAACACGCGCTCCGAGCCGGGAACTGTGGGGAAAGAGAAGTCGGAGGAAGATGATAAAAATGTTAGCAGGCAAGAATGGGGGAATTGTTGAAGGTAGAAGTGTAGAAGGTTCAAATGCAGGAGGCAAAGGTCATCCTTGCGTGTGTAGATTGACGTTAACTTACATGGCTGCGCGTGTCGCACGTTGAGTATGACGAGTCTGTCCTTGTCCTTGCGCATCAGCTGCGACATGGCAAATTCTAGCATCTGCTCCGTGATCTTGCCCTCGTCGATCGCCACTAGCACCTTTCGAGGAGCCTCCTCGACGTCATTGCTCGCCATGGCGTTTTAGCTGTTACTTTCTAGGCAGGATACTCTTTCGTAGAACGAGATGTGCAAGTTTGCTGAATCGCGCGTCAAAGATGTATGCTTCAATTCTCAAGTGTCTCCGAAATGTGGGATGTATACGAGGCCCTGGAATTTCGAGAATGCGGGGCTCAATACGCTCTCTTCTTTCTGTAGGGAAATGTTGCTCTGAGCAGGAAAGTGAAGATTGGTAGGTCTGGTTGTCTGTCACCGTGGATAAGGTCACTTGCTTTCGTTTGATTGGCTTGCTGGTCGTTGGTTGGTGGATTAATTTGCGAGTACGGTCCGCACTGAATTTTCTTACTGTCCTATCAGGAATCCAGAACAATGTCCTTGCCCTCGCTGGAAAAAAATACGGATCAGTGCCAGGTGCTTGACGGGCACCTGGAATGCTGCGAACACGCTAGCAATTGACTTGGGCAAAGAGAGAAAGGTCATCAGTCTTGAAATTAAAAAACTTTAGAGCCGCAGTTTTGGGCGCCGCCAAATCCCGAGCTCTTGATGACGTGGGCAGCTCCAGCAATGCAAAAGACCTGCATTTCTCGAGTCAGCGCACGTGCTACTTCGCTGGACCTGCGGCACTACTGTACATTACCACACCCCCCGTGTCACCAAACCAAACCGATACTACATTTGCGTTTGTTACCGAACCGAACCGAAACTCCGCTCAAAGTAATGAACTGTACTCTACGTTACTCCGCGTTATGCTGTGTAACAACACCCAGAACACTATTTTGCCTTAAAAACAAAACAATACTACAAGCTGCACTAACATGACATCCAGGACTCAGCTACAGTATCTCCCTGTGTCACACACCTGCGAAATGAAAACTACATCATGGCCTGGAGGGGAAAAAAATGGCGACACTCTCGTAGGGAGTGAGCGAAGTAGCATCAAAATATTCCAGCTCCCGCGAAGCCTCAAATGTTTCCCCCTTTTGAAAAGCATGAATCCATTCAACATTATCTCAACTGAAGCTCTCGTTAGGCAGGCAGGCGGACAAAATGTCTAGTCATACTGCACATAGCACACAGCAAAATGGTCAGTAAAGAAGCAGGGAAAGAGGAACATAGCTTCCGTGTACTATGCAAGTTAGAACACCATAGCAGACCTTTAGGATGACGAAGACGGCATAGATGATTCCTGGGATGTATCCAAGCAGCGTCAATAGCACGCATATCCAAAACTCAATTTGACACTCCCGTTTCAAGAAGACGCCGACTGGAGGCAGGAGGATCGCACATAATACCGAACAGATGTCTATTTCTCTCTCAGACCGCCGCGCCCTATCCATCATCGTGTAAGAGGGAGACGGAGGTCTAACCAATGACGTAGAGACCAGAAGCCAGAGCAATTACCCGAAGGAAGACTGCGATGAAAACGAGCTGTTGTAATATGACTCGAAAAGCACGAGGTATGAAGGCCCAATCAATGAACAAAGCACACGGACCGATGAAGAGCCTCCTCGGTGAGCAAGAGGACCACGCTTCCGCCAACACACAGGAATCGACTTTCGGACATGATGCTAAATGTCTGGTTGCCGAAATGCAGCAGGAAATTTTCTCGGAAGCGCTCGCCAGTTTGTGCCAGCTGGCGGATACGCAATGGCCGAGAGGCCTACCCGCCATCGGCGGTGTAAGAGCAGCATGCATGGCGTTGGTGGATGTTATTGAGTCACACGCCGTCCATGCAATTGACCAGGCTTCTGTCCGAATGAGAGCAGCCAAAATTTCAGATTTGAGCTACATTGAGTGAAATGCGATTGAAACTGTAAGGCCTACGTGTCGAAAGATTGGGTTTGCCACCGACAAAGAGGCCAGCAAGCGACACGCCAACCCAGGCCTCTCCCACCTGGACACGTAGCTCATGACCCGGCACTCTATTTTCACTGCTGAAGTTTGCGGGTCGGTTCAGTTACCGCCCCTTCCAACCACATTCTGACGAAACCCCTCGCTGTCCCCCCTTGCTCGTCAAAGCATTGCACTCTACTGCACAATACGGCCCAGCTTCCAGCCAGCAGCCAGCCACAGCCGAACACGCGCCTGATCGATCCCTGTACCTCAGAAAAACCCAATCCTTCACAACAGCCCTCCTGCTATCCCATTCCTGTCATTCCCATCCCAATCCCTTTCCCCTCCTCCGATCATTCTGCCTCCTCTTCCGCATTCTTTTTCCATAAGCTCCTTCGCGCCATCCATGCTGGCTCTCCTCCTCCCACAGCCCTGTGCGCGCATCACATCGCTGCACGCGCGAGCTACCGCAGCACGCGCTGCGCGCGGAGCATTCGTTGTCACCCCTGCTTGCAGCAGGCGACGAGCATTCGTTGCAGCGAGTTCTCCATCCTCCCCGTCAAGCTTAGTCCCATCAGCGTCAGCTTCGTCGTCAGCGTCAATGTCAGCCGACCCTCCGGCCGCCACGGGCAATATGAAGCGAGTCACGTTGGGCACCTCGGATCTCTCCGTTTCACAGGTAGATATCGTCTCGCTAGCGAATATCGTCTTGCTCAAACACCACTGCCATTGTTCGTCGTCGTCTCGTGATCTGCTCCAGTTGGCATTCTCAATCCCAGACCGTTACCCTATCGTTAGTCTGTCGCCACCTTTCGTGTCGATTCCAAAGCTGCTTTTAAAAAAGCGTCGCCTTTGTTGACTGCGGGAGCTGCAATGAATGCTTCGCCTTCCTCGTCTCATTCACGTTCCCGTTCTTTCCGTCGCTTCCTCCCGTCCGTCCGTCCATCCGTCTGTCCGCCCATCCGTCCGACCGACCATCCATACCTCCGTACCTCCGTCCCTCCGCCCAGGCGTGCTTTGGGCTGATGACATTCGGGCAGCAGAACACGGAGGCGGAGGGGCACGCGCTGCTGGACTATGCAGCGTCGCGCGGAGTCAACTTCGTGGATGTCGCCGAGGTGTACCCCGTGCCCATGCGCAGGTGCGTCCATCAGCGCGCTCAGCGCCCGTGCGCAGGTGTGGTGAGAGTGCGTGTCGGTGTGATTGCGCGAGTGGGTGTCCATGCGCAGGTGCGATCACTCCCACGGCGCCTCTATAGGCTGAGGTGTACACCCCGTGCCCATGCGCACGTGCGGTTAGAGCGCTGCTCACGTGCTGCCTACTGCAGGTGCTCTTGCTCCCATTGCGGACTTTCGAGGTACAGGTGAAGGTGAAGTTGCAATATTGCGCGCAATTTCAGGGCACGAGGGTGCGCGGTGTATGATGCACATTGCACAGTGCATGGTACACAATGACCCTACATGCATGGTCTCTATGATATGAAGCGTGAAGCATGGAGTAAAGAGCTCGGATCATGGAGCAATTGGCTCTTATTCCACGACAGGACTTCATCACCGATCGATCACCGAATCCTTCAACGCTCTTCCTCAACCTCTCCCCTCTCTCCAATCTTTCCTCTCTCCCCTCCCCTTCCCTCCCTTCCCCGCTTCTCCCCTCCCCTCTGCTCCCCTCCGGTCTCCCTGCTGCTCCATCTTCCCGCCTCTCCCACACCCATGACCCCGATCCGCCAGCGAGACAGCAGGGCGCACGGAGGAGATCCTGGGCACGTGGCTCAAGAACAAGGACCGCTCCTCCATTATCGTCGCCACCAAGGTAACCTCGACCCCCCTGCTCACCATGCTGCTCGGTCGCTACGCGTATCTCCTGCTGCTGGTTGTCTGTATGTTGCTAGCACTGGACTCAGGGATTACAATCAAGAGGGTGCAAGCGGATTAATGTGTGTGCATGGGGGCGTGGGTTGGGTAGGGAGAATGTGCAGAGCAGGCACGCGCGGCACGGGTGGTTGTTGAACCTGCCAGCCATGCTGACCATTCTCATTCCTGACCCTCTCTACTCTATCCCCTCCCCTCTTCTCGCTCTCCCCACTCCCCTCCCCACTCTCCCCTCTCCTCTCTCCCCTCTCCCCTCTCCCCCTTCCCCCTCCCGTCCCTCTTTCCCTTCCCCCCATGGCGGGGCAGGTGGCAGGGTACAATCCGGCGAGCTACACCCCGGGCAACAGGGAGCAGCCGCGCAGCGAAGAGCTGGCGGACTGCCGGCTGGACAGGGAGAGCATCCGCAAGGCGTGTGCCGCCAGCCTCAGGCGCCTACAGACGGACTACATCGACCTCTACCAGATCCACTGGTGCGTGTCTTAGTCACCTCAAGGTTCGCCTCGCAAAGGGATTGGTTCAAAGTTCACCTCGCAGGAGTGGATTCAAGAGCCTCCGGCGCCTGCAGACGGACTACATCGACCTCTACCAGATCCACTGGTGCGCGCGTCGTTTGTCAATGCAAGAGTCACTTAGGTTCGGAGTCGTCTCAAGAGCCTCAGGCGCCTGCAGACCGATTACATTGACCTGTACCGGATCCACTGGTGCGCGTAGAGTCAGATAAGAAATCAGGGTTAGCTGACTCAGATGTGACCTCAGTCAGGAGTCGACTTAAAAGCTGCAGGCGCCTGCAGTGCAGACGGACAACACCGAGCTCTACCAGATCCACTGGTGCGTCTTGACTCTTGAGCCAAGTCAAGGAGGCACCTCAAGAGTCCAATAAGGAGTCATGTGAAGGGTCAGCTCAAGAGTTGACTCAATGGTGGCCTCGGTCAGGAGTGGACTCGAGGGCCTCGGGCGAATGCAGACTAAGGGTGACCTACATTGACCTCCACCAATGCCTCTGGTGCACGCTCGCTCTTTCTCGTGCTGCTCCTGCTGCTGCCTTCACTTCCCCCCCCCCCCCCCCCTGCATAATAGTGCACCCTTCTTTCTGATCTCATCCCCTTCTACCCCTTTTCCCTCCTCCACCCCCCGTTCCCCCTCTTCCCTTCCCACCACCCCCTCTCCCACCCAACCAGGCCGGACCGCTATGTGCCCAAGTTTGGAGTGACACAGTACAAACCGGAGAAGGAGTACCCGTCCATCCCCATTGAGGAGACCGTTGCAGCCATGGGAGAGCTTATCAAGGGTGAGAGGGAGCGACACACCACTTACTCACTGACTGCTCTGTTAGGGGCCGTTGGTTGGGCAATGCGCGTGAATGGGGGCGACGGGCTGTGGGGCGTATGAAGGGTGCTGGGGCGATGGGTGAATGCAAGGGGTGATGGTGGTGGTCAGGTCAGGGCATTTTAGAGTGATGGGCTGACCTGCAGCGGAAAGTGGCAGGTGCGCAGTTACCCAGCTTACATCATGCTTGAGACTTGCACTTGCGTCTTTCCCTTCTCCTCCCCTTCCCCTTCCCCTTCCCCTTCCCCTTCCCCTTCCCCTTCCCCTTCCCCTTCCCCTCCACTTCTGCTGTCCCATGCGCCCTTCCACTCTCCATGTGTGGGACACGCACACAGACGAATGGGCAACAATAGTCAAGGACTCCATTTGTAGAAGCGGTTCTTGAGGCACTGCAAGGCTTAATTCGCCCCTCGCCCCCGTCCACCCACCACACACACACGCCCCGCCCCTCCTATGTTGTCCACGCAGAGGGCAAGATCCGCCACTGCGGGCTGAGCATCGAGACCACGCTTTGAAAGCGTGTCTTGGAAGCACCCCAAACACTCAATTCGCCCCGCGCCCGTCCACCACACACACACGCCCCTCCTATTATCCACGCAGAGGGCAAGATCCGGCACTACGGCCTCAGCAACGAGACCACGTTTGGCGTGTGCGAGTACGTGCACGCGGCGCGGCGCCTGGGGGTGCCGCCGCCGGTGTCGATCCAGAACAGCTTCTCCCTGGTGCACCGCTCCTTTGAGACGGAGCTCGCAGAGGCGTGCGCGCCCAGCCACTACAACATCGGGCTGCTGCCCTGGAGCCCCATGGGCGGAGGTGAGTGCGGTTTTGAGGCGCCTCAGAACTAGACGTGTCGATCCAGAACAGCTTCTCCCTGGTGCACCGCTCCTTTGAGACGGAGCTTGCAGAGGCGTGCGTGCCCAGCCACTACAACATTGGGCTGCTTCCCTGGAGCCCCATGGGCGGTGGTGAGTGCGTGTGGCTGCGTGTGCGTGTGTGTGTCACTGGTGAGACGTCTCGATACGTGCCTCAACACCTGGTGCTGCTGCCGCAGCCACTACAACATTGAGTTGCTTCTTGGGAGCCCCATGGGTGGTGATGAGTGCATGTGAGCGTGTGAGAGCGAGATGTAGGGCCTTCTAGGGCTGCTCTTTCTTTTGCGGTCGCTAGTGAGTTGCTGACGAGTTTCTGTCACCACTGTTGCCCTGGCAAGACTGCATTCGTCAGTTCGTGCTGTGTGTGATGCATCATGCATGTATGCATGCACCAGAGGGTGCACGCGTTGATGCATGTACGCATACATGCCTGAAAGCGTGTACGGATGTCTACGTCTGCATGCGCACATGTTGCAAACAATCAAGCACTCGACCCCTCCACTTCCTTCCTCTCCCCTGTCCCATATGCTCCCTCCCACCACCCCGCTTCCCCGCGCAACCCACATCCCCACACAAACCCACTCCATAAACCGAGCAGGGGCGCTATCCGGCAAGTACAATGGAGGCAAGAAGCCGTGTTTTGAGTCGACTCAAAACACGTCCCCCACACAACCCGCTTCCCCACACAAACCCACTCCATGAACCGAGCAGGGGCGCTATCGGGCAAGTACAACGGAGGCAAGAAGCCGCCTGGCGCCCGCTTCACCCTGTTCGAGGGCTATCAGGAGCGCTTCACCACCGGGGCCATGGCTGAGGCCTCCCAGGTCTACACCGACTTCGCTGAAAGCGTTGGTGAGTCTAGGGTTACGGCTGGTCTCTCCCTCCCTCTCCCCTCATCCTAACTCCAGCCTTGGCTCCCCATCCACACTACTCCCTCCTCCCATCCCATCACCACCACCCATCCGTCTCCTTCCCGTCTCATGTCCTCCTGCCTGCTCACCTGTCCCCTCCCCCTCCCTCCCCCTCTGAGAGCAGGCATCCCCCCGGCGCAGCTGGCGCTGGCGTGGTGCAAGTCGAGGTGGTATGTGACGTCCACTATCTTTGGCGCCACCACCATGGAGCAACTCAAGGAGAACCTCGGTCAGTGCATGCGTGTGCGTGTGTGTGTGAGTGGGCGGGCCTTGGGTTGGGCTGTGAGACCTCTCAAAAGCCGCGGTGGCTATGTGACGTCAACCTTCTTAGGCTCCTGCCACCACGATGGAGCAGCTCAAGGAGAACCTCATGGCACAGTGCACAATGAACCCACATGCCTTAAGTTGGCGTTAGATTGGGAGGCAAGACCTGGGTGCCTGTGTCCTTCTATGTGTGCTCTCGATTTTGCTTGTCGTTTTGCTTTGTTTGGCTGGTTGGGTGTGTGCTTGCCGTGCTGCCGGTTGCTCTGTGTTGAGTGTGTGTTGCGGTGGTGGGGAAGGTAGTCAAACACTCTTGTCCCCCATCTCCTTCCCACTCCATGCCCCATGCTAACATGGTTGTACCCCTTCTCCATTGTCTGTGTGAATGTGTGCGTGTGTATGTAGATGCATTTGAGATGGATCTCTCTCCTGAGGTGCTGGAGGGGATTGATAAGATCCACCTGCAGAAGAAGGACCCTGCCATGCTCCTCTAAGAGCATCTGCAGTGCAGTGCAGAGCAGTCCTTGCATTAGATTCTCTAGTTCACATGCATTCACCTATGTTGAGCACCCCTCCCTTTCAAGATGGAGAAAGGTCTGGGGGAACATAGGGGCTTGAGGAGGAGTGGGCATGAGGATGAGGGTAGGTATTGGACTGAGATGTAAAAGAGGAACTGAGATACCTGAATTACAAACCACAGTATAAGGCTACTATAGAGCCTGTGTTCTTGCAGTATATTCTCTGGTACAGTCAAACTCGTCAAGGCTCTTCAAGGCGAAATTTCACCTAAAGAAACTGGACATTGAGAGTGTTCTGTAAGATATATCAAAGTACGAAGTCCAGAAATTAACTAACCGTTACAATGTCTTGCGACGTGTTAGCCTTGGGATCTTCCCGTCCATGATCCCTGGTTTGCTCGCTACGTTAGATTCGCAGTCAGATTAGACTATCCCTGGACACAATTGGTCACTCGTTGGATGATGATTAGAAACTCACTTACCTGCTCACAATTCAGGTGTTTTCGCGGTGATAGTATCCGTGGTTGTGCGGCTTGAGTGATCCATGCCGTGGGTCACGATGATCGGAAGATGCAAGGTCCGTGGCCTCGTAGGGGATCCCCCACAGACTCCACTATCACCACCAGCTGCTGCTGCTGCTCGTCGCATTTAGGCTACCGTAACCTTTTTAAGATTACGACCTCCATTTTCGCACACAGGCGTTAGTTCTGCAGGCGTTTTTTGGTGCACCTTCGATACCATCTATTTTCTAGCCGTGCTGATTCCTGCTGCGCGTTTCGTCGCTTCGATCCGGCTGACGTGGCAGCCATGGCGGCTCGTCCAATGACACCAACGGCTAACGGATCCCAGTCACAGCTCCCCAACGGCACTGGTCCTTCTGCCGCCGCCACCACGCCGACTTCCGCATCCGCTGCCGCATCCGCCGCTGCGCCGTCGCTCGCGGAGATCCGTTCCCTGACCGACATCGGCGCGATGACGCGGCTGCTGCACGAAACCGTCGCGCGCGAGCGAGACATCGACAACGAGCTCGCCGCGCTGCTCGCCGCGAGAGGCGGGCTGGAGCGGCGCCTGCTGGGCCTGCACAAAGCCGCGACAGACGTCCTTGAATTGGTCCGCACGGACGCCGATGCGGTTCTCGCGTCGGTGTCGGGAACCAGCCAGCTGGCGTCTCGGGTCAGCGGGAGCGTCCGGGAGCGCGACGCGGCGCAGTCCCGCGTCGCGACCACCATTGCGCGCATCGACGCGATCGTGGACCGCAGCAACTGCATCACCGGCGCGCGGAACGCGCTCGAAGCGTCGGATTACGAGGCGGCGTCGCGCTTCATAGAGACGTTTCTGCAGCTCGACGAGGAGCTGCTACACCCCACCACCCCGCGCTCCCCGATGGCGGCGGCGGACGCGGCGGCGGCGCTGCTCGGGCAGGCCCCTCCGCAAGCTCACGCGGGGGCGTCCCCGCATGCGATTGACTCGCAGGCGGCGGAGACTGCGCGGGAGCAGCGGAGGCAGCTTATGGAATCGAAGGTTAAGCTTGAGGGGGTGATCCGCAAGCGGTTTGCGGCGGCGGCGGACGAAATGGACCAGGGGGGGGTGGAGCGGTTTGTGCGCCTGTTCCCCCCGCTGGGGCTGCAGGCGGAAGGCTTGCGCGCGCTCGTGGGGTATCTCCGCAAGGTCGTGGCGGTGCGCGCGCGTGAGCAATTCGCGGCGCTGCTCTCGACCCTCGACGTCGCCGCCAGCGGCGGCGGCGCGGCAGCCGCGATGCTTGCCGTCTCCCCGCAGGCGGATTTCGCGGAGGCGCTCACGGCGCTTCTCCGCGACGTGGCGCTCGCTGTAGAGAGCAACGAGGAGCTCCTTAAAGCGGTCGCCGGCGAGGACGGCGTGGTGGCGGCGATTAAAGAGCTCCAAGCCGAGTGCGACGCGCGATCCGCCGCCATTCTTCGCAAGTACGTCGAGCACCGTCGCCTGCCCCGCATGGCGAAAGAAGCGGCGGCGGCGGCAGCAGCAGCAGGGTACACACTCGGCAGCACCGGCGGCGGCGGCGGCGGCGGGCAAGGAGGGGGGTTCAGGGCGGCAGCGGCAGTAGTTTCTTCGGACGGGTCGGTGGTAGGACCGAACCCTCAAGAGGTGGAGGCGTGTTTGGAGGAGGCGCTTCTCCTCTCCCAGCGCAGTCACGAGTACGCGCGGTTCATCGCCGCGAAGCTCCGCGATGCGGAAGCGGCGGGCGCGGGCGTCTCCCCGCGCACGCTCACCACCTTCGCCAGCTTCGCTGCGCCCAGCGGAACCGGCGGCAGCGGCGGCGGCGGCCCCGGCGGAGGAGGAGGCGGTGGGGGAGGGAGTGGTGTGGGCGGCGGCGCGTTCGGGAAGATCCTAGTGGACGTTATGGGGTTCTATGTGACTCTGGAGGAGTATTTCATGGTGGAGAACGTTGGGAAGGCTATTAGGATAGACGAGCCTGTGCCCGACTCGTTCACTTCTTCTATGGTAGACGACGTGTTCTTTATTCTCCAGAACGGCACGCGCCGCGCCGTCGCCACGTCGTTCCTCCCTGCGGCCGCTGCCGTGCTAGCCGCCACCGCCGCCGTCCTTCGCGCGGACCTCCGCGACTCGCTGCAGAGGAGATTAAGAGAGCCCAACCTCGCGGCGCGGCTGCTGGCCTCTGTGGCGGCAAGCGCGGCGGCAGGCGCGGGCGGGGTGGCGGGAGTGGCGGGGGGAGTGGGTGGAGGGGCGGGCGGGGTGGGGGGTGGCGGGGGAGGCGGTGGCGCAGGGGGGATGGGCGCAGGAGGTGGGGGGTCGGAGGCTACGCTGGCGCTGGCTCTGAACAATGCGGATGTGAGCGCGGAGTATGCAATGAAGCTGAAGCAGGAGGCGGAAGAATACAGCCTCGAGGTGAGCCCTAAACCCGGGGAGACAAGGGGGGATGGGGATAAGGGCCGGGGATGAGCGGCTGGGAATGAGGGGTGGGGAATGAGGGGCGGGGAATGAGGGGTGTGCGTGCATGTTCACATGTCTGTGTGAGTCTGTTCGTGTATGCATGCTTATGTGAGTGCGTGTGTGTGTGCACGTGTGCGCATCTGCGTGGGTGTGTGAATCCTTCATCTTGCAACTTGTGCTGAGCCGCTCTAAGACGTCTCGTAACTCGTGCTGCAACAGGGCGCTGATACCCTGGTGATGAGGGCAGTAGGGGTTGAGGGTGTGGCAGTTGCGAGCGTGTCCCATTCGTGTGTCCAGGCAAATGAGAGTACGAGACGAGGCAAGGAGAAGGAGTTGTTTTAGCTGTGAAAAAGGGTCTGGGGACAACGATCAGGGGGGAAGTGACTGCATGCCTCTCTCTTGCAATCCAATCCACACGTCAGGATGCTCTCCCTCCCTCTCTTTCCTTTACCTCCTTCCTCCCCTCTTCTCCCTTCCTCCTCCCTCCTACCTACCCCAGTCCCCTTCACCCTGACGTGCACCTAGTCCTCTTTGCACAAAGTTTGTCCAAATCATCTATACCACTGTAGGCCTAGCAGCAGATACAGACTCAACATCATTCCATGCACTGGAGAACAAAAAAAAAAAAAAAAAAAAAAAAAAAAAAAAAAACCTTAACCACTTTTCTGCCAATCACACCCCATCACCCCATTGCCCCCTCCCCATCACCCCCACCCCTTCCCCACCGTCCCGTCCCCACCCACCAGGTGTTCCCGGCGCCAGCAGACAGGGAGCGTCTGAAGCCCATTCTCGCAGACCTTGGGGAAACCAGCGCAGTGTTCCGTCAAGTGGCATCCACAGGCCTGGAGCAGCTGGCCAATGGCATCGCGCCACGACTCCGCCCCGTGCTCGACCTGCTGGCCTCCTCCATCTCCTACGAGCTCTCTGAAGCAGAGTACGAGGAGAGAGAGGCCAGCGACCCCTGGGTGCAGCGCCTGCTTCTCGCTCTCGAGGCCTGCCTCGCGCCGCTACAGCCGCTGCTCACCGCGGCCAATCACGACGGGCTGGTCGGGCTGGTGACGGACATGGTGGCGCGGCGGGTCGAGGCGGCTGTAGCGCAGAAGCGGTTCAACCAGCTGGGCGGGCTACAGCTGGACCGGGAGGTGAGGACGCTCGTGGGGCATTTGTCAGCGCTCACGTCGCGGTCTGTAAGGGAGAAATTCGCGCGGCTGACTCAGATCGCCACGGTGCTGAATCTGGAGAAGGTGGGCGAGATTCTGGATTACTGGGGGGAGAATGCGGGTCCGATGACGTGGAGGCTGAGTGCTGCAGAGGTGAAGCGCGTGCTGGGGCAGCGGGTGGACTTCCGACCTGAGGCCATTGCCAACCTGCAGCTGTAGCTGCCGGGGTGCCAGGCTACCAGGGCTGCTGCTGTAACGGGCAGGTGTAGCTGTTAGTCTGTAGCGCTGAGTTGTGGCGAGGTGGGTGGTGGAGATGGTGCTGGGGCAGTGGTGGACTTCCGGTCCTGAGGCCATTGCCAACCTGCAGCTGTAGCTGCTGCCGGGGTGCAAGGGTGTTGCTGAAGCAGGCAGCTGTAGCAGCCAGTATGTAGCGGCCAGTCTGTAGCGGCTAGCTGTAGCGTTGAGGTGAAGCGGGAGGGGAAGGAGGAACGCTCTCCAAGAACCTAGCAACAACATGGCGCTTTGCATGACTCAGGGCATAAGCGCACAGGCCCCATGTGCGGGTGACCTTTGGGACATGTATGCAGTCAGGGTGGTGGTGCTGGTGAATGTTGACTGGGCTGGGCTGGGATGCATGGTAGCGACAGGGTCACAGTGAGGACAGGATGCAGGCAGGATTCGTTGTGGGGAAGGGTTGAGGGGTGAGGAGTAAAGGTTGCAGTTGAGATGGAGATGAAGTGCAGTGGTGCAGGCAGTGCAGGCAGTGCACGCTGGAATTTCATTGGGCTGGTGTGCTGTTCCGGTACCTGTGGCTCCTGAAAACCCCTTGAGAAGCTACAAACGATGCAGTAGGTGTATTGAAGCGTTAAGCATACTGATATACTACATATGGACTCGAGGCGTTGTTCAATGGAATATTTCTGTCCATTGTCTGCAAGACACACTTTGACTCGCATTGCCTGACCAATGGTACGGTAGGCGTGTCAAACTCCGGTCTTCCGGGGAAGTGACGGTATGCTCGGGTCGAGCGGTGTGGTGTGCTGTAGGTTAGCTGCCGAGAGCGGATCAGCCTCTCATGACGTCTAGCAAAAAAGACAAGGAACCATTGCTGATTGATTGAGCAATACCTTGGATGATAGATGGTTCACAACTACCACCTTCAATCTAACTTCCATATGCGTGGAGGCCAGAAGGCTTGAGTTCACAAGCACCTGTGATGCATGCACTACAGCACGGATACATACTCAACGCAACCATACTGCCCATGCCGCTCCAAATTTTCCTTCCTACCTGTGTTTGTGCTCATACTTGCTCAAGGGACTATGCACACACAGTGGGTAAAGAACAAGTCTAAGGTACACTGTTTAAACAAACGTGAAACTTACCAGAGCCACGTTCTATCCAACCCACCTCACTACCGTATCTCTTGCAGTACCACCACCCCATTCTCTCCCTGCTCCTCATCCCAACGCACCAAGGACATTTATATTTTAATACAGAACATATATACAGATGCATATACATGTACATGTGCATCGTCTGCAGGTGACTGATCATGGCAGTGGCAAGCACGAGACGCCCTCTCGCTGCCCCTCGTGCACCTCAGCGATCAGGGGTTGCAGCCATCAGCGACCAGTGATGAGCCATCAGCGATTGGGGCAAGCTGAGCTGCGGGGTTGCAGCAGCAGAGGAAGAGCAGCAGGGGAGGCAGCAGGAGAGGCGGGTGAGTGAGACACAGAGCTGCCAAGCCATTCGTACAGCAACGTTCTAAAGCAAAAAGCGAGGAGACTAAGAGGCAGTGACCATACAGACACACATGCATGTGCCACCCGTCCCATGCCCCACACAGGAATGTGCCACCCGTCCCATGCCCCACACACAGGCATGGCATGTGTCACACATCCCATGCCACACACAGGCATGTGTGACACAGACACACAGGCAAATCCACGTACGAGGGGAGAGCAGAGAGGCGAAGCGCCCAGGCGATGTCCCAGCCGTCGTCCTGATTGAGGTGCACCTCTGCTGCCACCACGTTCACCCCGTCTACCAGCACCGGCGCCGCTGCCGCCCCCCCCAGCTTCACTGTCGCCTCTGTGTAGATGAACCTGTCTCCGTCGTCGTTGATCGCCTCTTTATCCAACAGCGCCTGCGCAGGGGGGAAAGAGGGGCAAACGGGAACGGGAAGAGCCAGGAGAGGTTGGAATTGTGTGAGTAGGGTGGGCTTGGGGCGGGCGAGTTTAGAAAGGTGTGCTGTGGGAATGCGGAGGGAGCAGGTAAGTGATGTGTATTCACTGCTGTGGAAGGCGGCGTGAGGGTTGAGAACAGAGGCGAGAGGGATGAGGCGAGCAAGGGAGAGGGGTGAGGCTAGACGTGAGGCAGCGACGTACGGAGGTGGCGTTGGTGACATCCCCTTGGGGCATGTTGAGGCGCAGCACCTCACGGTTGTTGATGTGGACAATCACACCATCGTTCACCGGCATTTGCAGCAGCAGGCTTGAGACGCACGCCGAGTTGGTGAGGGAGAAGGACGTGCGGAAGTAGTATGTGGTTCGGGTGTCCCATGATGGCTCCATTAGGAACGTGCCCACTTTGTCCCAGTCAACTGTTGGCATGACAGCGGGAGGAGGAATGGAAGTGGCGCTTTGGTAAGGAGGCAGGGGGGATTGAGAGTGAGAGGGTGTGGGCGATGGGAGAAAGCAGAGGAGCAGGGCTGCATGACACGGCAAGATACTACACAGTGGTAGGACACCTTGCCGCGCCATGCAGACCGCAGCAGCAGCAGCAGCCGCGGCGTCGGTGGCGGATGGCTCAACCACACCGCAGCCCACCGCAGTGCACCGCACACAAGTGCGTGAGAGCGAACGCGAGTGCTTACATCCCACGTAGGCGAGCGGGGCGGGGCCCGAGGGCCAGGAGGAGTCCGGGAAATTCGGGTTGTAGTAGGCTGGACCGCCGGGGGAGAGTGGATGTAGCTCGCCCCCCTCCTGGTTGTAGCGCCACACTGCACTCGGTGCTAGGAGGCCACAGTGCCTGCGGGGGAGAGAGAAGGGAGGGGAGAGAGGGGTCAGGGTAGGCATGAGGTGGGTGATCGGTGGCAGGGAGGGAGTGAGGGAAGAGAAGCCACAACGGAGTTTCGTGTGTGGGCAGGGGGGAAAGGAATGGGGATGGCGTGCTGTGCTGTGCTGTGCTGTGCTGTGCTGTGCTGTGCTGTGCTGTGCTGTGCTGTGCTGTGCTGCGCTGCACTGTGCTAAGCCGTGCCGTGCCATCGTGTGGCAGCGTGTGACTCACGAAGGGGTGGAGCAGGGTGCAGGGGGGTCCTGGGAGAGGAAGAGGGCAGCAGGGAGGTAGTAGTCCACATCGCCTGACAGCACCACCTGCACCTGCTGCTGCTCTGACTCCGCATTGCACTCGTATGAGAACAGGGCGGGGGCACGCTGAGTGGTGCCAGTACAGGGCCTGCAGAGAGGAGCCGTTGGGAGGATGGAGGGAGGATAGGGGGAGGTGGGAGAGGAGGGCGGCAGAAAAGAGGGGAGACGTCAGGTGGGGGGAGTGACAATGCGGGGTGGATAGCTGAACGAGAGAGAGTGCTTGCAACGAGAGGGTGAGAACAGAAAAAAAGAGGGAACGAAAGCACGAACGAACGAACGAAACATATACACATCGATGGAGAACCTACCGACACGCAGCGTTATCTGCCATCCTGGGGGCCCACTGTGTGTCCCCTCCAGCAGGCGCCTTGAGCCGCACCGTCACAGCCCCTCCACAGTCCCCCGCAAAGTCCTTATCCACGCCATCCCCAAAGTACACATCCACCTCCTCCGGCTGCCACTCCTCCTCCCCATCCGGCCCCACCACCTCCACCACATACACCTCCCCCACCAGCGCTGTGAACCCAAACACCCGCTCCGCCTCCCCCCCACCCTCCTCCAGCTCGATGTGGTCTGAGTTCCCGTCAAACGTCTGCTCCGCGCCGTCACTCGCACGCACCACCTTGATGAAACTCATCACGCCGTGGGCCTGCGTGCGGTTGGTGTTGGCTGCGGTGGCGGGTTCAAGGTAGCGGACGTTGACGGTGCGGAAGCAGTGTGCGAGCGAGGGGCACGCGTATGCATTGGCTCCGGGCATGGGCTTGCAGGAGCCGTACGTGCCTGCGGGGGTCAGCGGGGGGAGCACCGCTGTGTTGTTGGCGACTAGGAAGCCGGACGGCAAGGGAGTGGAGAGAGGGGAGGAGGAGGAGGACGAGGAGGAGGAGCGGGCAGGCAAGCGGGCAGAAGAAACGGGCTTTCTACGGGAAGCGCGTGAGCGTTTGGGTGAGCGGGGCCTGGGGTAGTAATTGCTAGGTCGGCTGCCAGTTTTCTTGAGAGCAGAAGTAGTAGCCGCAGCAGAAGCTGCAGTGCCTGTGCCATGCATGCGACGACGGGAGCTTGCAGCAGTAGCAGCAGCCGCCGCAGCAACAGCAGGAGCAGCATCAGCAGAAGCAGCAGAAGAAGCAGCAGACGCCGCGACTAGCAGGCGACGGTGGTGCTGAGGGTAAGCTTTCTGTGCCGGGACAAGCTTGCCAAGGGACGCAGGGATTGCAGCACTGGGCCTTGGAGAACCATTATCACCATCAGCAGCAGCAACAGCAGCAACCGCTTCGCTAGCGCCAGCAGCAGCAGCGGCAGCAGAAGGGAGTGTGTTCTCGCCAACGGAGCTCTTGCCTAGCGCCGACCCCACTATACTGCCGTCCAAGTCCCTCAACGCCACCTGTGTCGCTGCCTCCCCATGGTCCTCCACCTCTGACTGGTCGTACTGCTCAGGGTCAGGCACACGGGAGAGAGAAGGGAGTGGAGGAGAGGAGGGTGAGAGGGAGATAATGCGAGTTGAGATGTGTTGAGACTGGAACTGTGAGTCGTCGTACGGGTTTTCCTGCCAAGGGCATGATTCTTATCACGTTTGAGAGGGTGAAGTGATACAAGGATAGCCAAAAGCAAGAAGCACGGACAGCGAAAGAATTTGTATTCACCATCTAAACCGATCACGTGCGTGGCAGTGCGGCGAGCACATAAGGGGTGGTGTAGGGTTGGCATGGCGACTCACTCTGGAAGGGTATTTCCGAGGCTGGACGAACACTGGGTTGGTCCGTGTTTCAGTGCTGAACTTGAGGTTCTGGTGATGGGGGGAGTAGCAGGAGTAGGGGGTAAATGACCATTTGTTAGTGCGGCAGGGAAGAATTGGCTTTCTTGGGAGTTTACTTGGTAAGCATGTGCAAGCAGCAACGGTCCATGGGTGCAATTGCAATCAGGAATCGGAGATATGAGGAGATGCTGCTGCCTTGATACTGCAAACGCACTTGGTACTTTGGAACGACACATGATGATGCGGGTGCAACTGTGAGGAGAGAAAGAGCAGGGAGCAGAGAGCAGAGAGCAGAGAGCAGAGAGCAGAGAGCAGAGAGCAGAGAGCAGAGAGCAGAGAGCAGAGAGCAGAGAGCAGAAGTGAAGGGCCGTGAAAGACAAGGGCTGCAAGGCACCTTGAGGCTGTTGCCTGCATTCCAGTACGTTCCCATGTCCCCCCCCACCGCCACCGCTGCAGACGGCTTGCACGTGCTGTCAAACCCATCGAACCTGCATGGTGGGTGCGCGGGATGGGGTTGTGGAGGAGGGCAGGGGGAGATGCGAGCGCATGATCATGCTGATGCTGATGCTGATGCTGATGCTGATGCTGATGCTGATGATGATGATGATGCTGATGCTGATGATGATGCTGTGCCATGCTGAGTAGCGCTGTGCCAGACCATGCCCGGACAGGGTACCATGCTTCAGCCCATGCAGCACATGTTATGCCCCACGCGCTCAACGCTATGCCCCATGCATGGATGCATGGGTCCATGAATGCATGAATGCATGGGTGCATGCATGCACGCACTTAGCGCCGTCAACAACGTTGTTGAAGAGCCCATCAGTGAACCATGGGCTCTGCGTCAACACCAGCCCGTATACGGGCTCATTAAGCCCCCCATCCCCCACACTGCGCCCCTGCTGCCCCTCCGCCAATGGAAACCTGCCACGTAGAGAAGGAAGGAAGGAGAGGAGCGTGTGGAAATGAGGAGGTGGCGGAGCAGGAGGAGAGAGAGAAAGGAGAGGAGTGACCTCACTCCACAAGAGAGGAGAGCTGGTGGTCTTACCACGGAAAAGAAGCACGCAGCCAAGCCAACCACCCTCTCACTCAATCACTCAGTCCCTCCCTCAGTCCCTCCCTCCGCCACACACTCCCTCACACCCTCCCTCACTCACTTGCAGCCGGAGACCGGAGCGCAGCCGTCAGAGTCCGGGTCGGTGCAGTCATAGGGGTTGCCGTAGTTGGTGGTGTGCCCCACCACCCTGAGGTTGCGCATGACAATGCCCTCCACCTGAGACATCTCCACCCCCCACACGTTGTCCGCTGCTGTGAAGCCGTCAAACACCACGTAGTCCGTGTTGTGGATGAACGCCCTGCAGGGGTGGGGTGGGGGGTGGGGCATGGGGAGGAGGGGGGTGAGAGAGGAGAGGATGAGGGCGCATGATGCGTGCATGGTGCTGCTATGGCAAGTGAACCGGTGTGAATCCACCATGTAGACCGTGTTGTGTAGCATGCGCTGGGGTGGAGTGGGGAGAGAGGAGAAGGGAGGACGCGCGGAAGAGAATGGGGAGCAAGTTGCATGGGAGGTAGGGTAGGGAAGGGAGGGAAGGGGAAAGGGAAGGGGAAAGGGAAGGGAAAGAGGGGCGAGGAAGAGGAAGAGAGTGGGAGCATGGGTGGGCTTAGCTTACCCCGCGTAGGTGTTCTTATAGAGAGTGAAGCCCGAGATAGTCACCCACACTGGATGGTCCCACTGCCAGGATAAAAGGCACATGGGAGGGAGGGAGGGAGGCTCATGTCCTCGATTTTACAATGCTGGGCACACGCACACACACGCACACGGATGGTCACCCACACTGGATGGTCCCACTGCCATGAGATAAGATCAACAGAGGGGCACAACACAAGGCGCATGGGAGGGAGGGGCATATGCTGGTGGTGAAGGAGCAGAGCAGCACGGATGTTATGACTTATGAGGCGGCTCAAACGATGTGCAAGGGGATCACACACACACACCACAGGGCAGGACACAGCTGTGAGTCGCAAGAAACAGCTGAACGCATGGTCAGCAGGCACAGTACGAGACACACTTTAGAGGAGAGAGAGCAGGGAGAGCATAAGGCACGCAGGAAGCAGCAGGTGGCAGCGGGGGGGTTGGCACGGGGCAGCAGGGGGCTGGGCACAGAGGAGGCATGAGAGAGCATGCAAGCAGGCAATGAGGGTTGTGGCGAGACATGTGAAAGAGGGCGTAGAGACGCAACGCACGTAGGTCTCGTCCTGGTCGAGGGTGGAGGCGTTGAAGCGGGGGTTGAAGCCCCCGGGGTAGTCACGGAAGCCAACCTCACACGAGTGCGCCACGTTGCCTTCAAACTTTCCCACGCGGTGGTAGTTGAAGGGGATCAGCGTGTTGATCTCTGGCCACTGCGATGACAGCCCCCTCACTTCGTCCCGTAGCTCGAGCCAGAAGCTGGTGCCGTGCAGACAGGGGGTTGGGGGAAGGGAGAGAGAGGTGTTGAGTTGATGGGGGCGGAATGGGGAGTAAGGTGAATGCTTGCCAAGCCATTCTGCTCCCAGGAAAACCCACCCATCCACCCAACCACCCACCCACCCATCCGGCCACGCACCCGGTGTCTTCTGAGCCGGCGGCGACATTCCCAATATAGTTGTTGTTGGGGTTGGTGATCCAGAATGTGGATGGCTCGTCATCCGTCTCGTCGCTTGATATCTTCACCTCCACTGCAAGTATGCAGACACATACACAGACAGAGTCAGGCACACACACAGAGCAACAATCCCAGACAGCTTGCAGCAGATGGTAAATACGCAGAACCAAGAGAACAACGCAGTGTGGTGGAATGAGGTGTGTGGAATGAGGTGTGTGGAATGAGGTGTGTGCGAGCAAGCGCGGTAATTACCTGCGCGCGTCCAGATGCCGACAAGAGGCGTGTACACACCTGGGCGCGTCCAGATGCCAACAAGAGGCGTGTACACACCTGGGCGCGTCCAGATGCCGACAAGAGGCGTGTACACACCTGGGCGCGTCCAGACGCCGAGGTTGCGGATGAAGGAGTTGCCCTGCTCGCCCCCTTCCTCCACCATGAAGCAATGCCCTCTCGTGTTGAACGCCACGTTCTCCTCCACCGTCAGATTGAACGTGGCATGCACCACCACACAGCGCTGCATGGGGGAGGGGGGTGAGAAGGGGACGCGATGAGGATTGAAGGTGGCGTGCACCACCACACAGCGCTGCATGGGGGAGGGGGGTGAGAAGGGGACGCGATGAGGATTGAAGGTGGCGTGCACCACCACACAGCGCTGCATGGGGGAGGGTGGGGGGCGGGAGCAGAAGGGGGCAGCGGGGAGGCAGAGAGTGGAGGGGAAGGAAGGAGGAGAGAAGGAGAGGGGACGAGGATGGAGGGATCATTGGACGTCTGACGAGGACTTGGAAAGATTGCGGAAAGAAAGAAGCACACATGTGCAGAGGCAAGCCAAGCACAGCAGAGTGAAATCAATGAATCCAGCGCACAGAGCACGGCACGTAGCACACAGCAGCACACACCCAGCACGCAGCACCCACCCACCTGCTTGCTGTCATGCATGACGTTCTTGCGCACCACACTCTTCCCCGCCTGGTTCCCACACAGGTGGAAGTGAATGTTATAGCGCCCCAGCTGCCCCTGCTGCCCCATCTGGGCAAACTCCACGCCCTCTATCATCTGCGCGGTCTGAGTGAAGAACACCATGAAGTGCCCGCCCTCCCAGTTGTGCGGTGCCGCCTCGTCCTCCCCTCGAATGGCCACTGTGCGGTTCAGCAGCACCACCTCCCCGCGCTCGTCTATCGTGCCGCCGAACCCATCGGGCACCACCTCTCCGAAGTGGCTGTAGGAGAGCGGCGCGCTCAGCGCCACTTTCCACTTGTTGCCGGGCATGGCAGTCACTGCAGCAGGGGGGTAGGGTGATGATGGGGATGCAGACTTTTGTTTCCGGATTCCTATGAGCAGCTGGCATAGCGGGAAGTGGCGTGAACTTCTTTCCGAACACATGGTTGATTCAGACTCTCTTTCAACAGCTCACCACCAACGATCTTGGCAACGTCGATTTGATCAGCATAGAAGTCGGTGGAGGCGAGGCCAACATAGAAGCCCACGGGCCATGCCGTGACGTCCCGGTCCACTATGATGGCTGAATCGCCCGCCTGTGCTGTCGCTGCCAGACGGCACCAGGAGGGAGTCGAGGAGCCGCCCGGCATGCCGTGCATGCTCACCTGCCCTCCCACCTGAGGGGAGAGCGGGGCGAAATGGGGGTGGGGGTGGTGGGGATGGGAATTGGGATGGGGATGGGGATGGGGCCACCATGACAGGTGGGACCCTGGCACTGCAAAGCACAGCAGAGCGCAGCACCATGCAGCATTCCACCCCAAATATGCAGCAGGGCACGCACCACGACGAAGGCCTTGTGGCCGAAGTTGCGGGGGTTGGCGGGGTCAGCGGGTGCGTTGGCAGTGTACTGGTAAGGCGCACGGCCGTTGGGGTTGTGCGTGAGCGTGAAGACGACCCGCTGGGAGAAGTGGTTGGTGCTGTTGCCCACGATCAGCTGCCCCTCCACGATCACAAACGACGCGTTCACCTGCACCACCGGCCGTGATGCTGTGTCCTCGATTCTGCCAATAGCACATCGGGGGAGTCAGTGGGGATTCAGGAAGGTTTGGGGGGGGATTCGAGGGGGCTTTCGGGGGGGATTCGGGGGGGTCCAGGAAGGATTCGGGGGGGGTTTGAGGGAGAGTCGGCGGGAGATTCGGGAAAGATTTAGGGGGGCAGGGGGGGAAGAAAAGGGGTGGAGACGGTGCGGAGATATGGAGACGGAGGGGGAGCATTCTCACTCTTGCTCACTACTGTAAACTCCTCCTCACTCCTGCTCACTCCCGTTCACTCCACTTCAACCCTCCCCACTCCTGCTCACTTGAGCATGCCCCGAATGGTGAGGGTGGAGAGCACGACAGAGGGCATGTCGAGAAGCAAGGCCACTCCGCACGGGATGGTGGCGTTGCCGCCCTTGCCCGCCCCCACGCCCGGCACCACTCCTCCCGGCCACGTCGCTGCATCGCTCCACAGCTTGAAGCCTGGAGGGAAGAAGGGGGGGAGAGGAGGAGAAGAGGAGAGGAAAGAGGGGGGAAAAAGGGGGGCAAGGGATGAGAGAACGGGCGTGGGGGGAAAGGGAGGAGGGATAGGGTGGAGGAAAGGAAGCGGGGTGCAGAGAACGGATCAGAAACGACCTTGTAAAACCAGGTGAGCGGCGGCCAGTGCCGCTTATATGGACTGCAATAGACTGCGTTGTACTGCTAGATTTGCGGCGGCCGTCCCACGCGCCACGGGCAGGACGACCAGTGACGTACCGGCGAGGGGAGGGTCTGAGAGCGGCGTGCACGGCGAGGTGAAGTTATCCCACGGGACTTGCGGCGTCGCACGCGCCACAGGCAGGACCCCGCGGTTCGGGGAGAGCGCGAGGTGGCAGCACGCGGCAAGGAGCAGCGCGGAGAGCGGAGACAATGCGCGGAAGGGGCGGGAAGAGGCGGAGCGGCGGTGGCTGGTGCGAGAGGTCGGCGGGCGAGCGACGGAGGCCATGGTAGTAATCATGAGGGTATGCGTGGTGCAATCGCTGCGGCGGCTGCGACGGTGATAGTATTATTAGTACTGCTGCGACGATATTTGGAACTGGAACGGATAGGGAATATATACTAAGGATGGATGCTAGAAACCGAGGGGAGAAACCATGGCGTGGTTCGACACGGTGAAAATGGCGGGTTGTTGCGGAGGGTGTTGTGCCTGCCGGCGTTAGGGTTACCACCACCTGTGGGCAGCTGGGGGAATGGTATGCAGAAATTCGTGTTCCAATAGTATGTCTACTGAATTCTGAATGTTCTCTTTTGGTGGCCATGATAGTCGGTGGTGTGTGCTATTATACAGTGAGCGCACGGCACGGAACCCGCCTGCGCTCTGCGAGCGTGAGACGTCGCGTCGCGTGAATCGGCGACGTCACCAACCTTGGGTTCAGTGATTCCGTCAAGCTAGTTGTACATTTCATGCAAGCCAGCTCATTTACGCGCTGGTACAGTACTACTACGTCTCCATGTGCTGATGCAGCGGTAGGCGCGGAGGACAGGTACTAGTAGTGAAGGGGGAAAGGGAAGCGAACACGCGCGCCGCCTTTCCTGGTGTTTTTCTTCAACTGGAGATGGCCAGGGTGAAGACACGCTTTGGCCGGGTTCTTTGCCCGAAAGAACAAAGGCACGTCAATAATTGTGGGCACGTCGTAGGAAGGTCCAGTTTGAATGCCATCAATCATCGTGGGCACGTCGTACATCAATTGTAGGAAGGTCCAGCTTGAAGTCTCCTCTCCAGTCTCAAGCATGTCCTACTGTACTCGTACGGAGAAAACGGTCAACTCCTGCATGTTGAACTGCGTACAATACCCGTGACGTGGCTGAAGCCACGGGCTAGAAACGGTTCCGCGATTTAAAACGTGGGGGTTCAGGGTTCATACCCTGCACTACCTTAAACATAGATCTACCGCATCCCGTTTTCCAGGGTCTGATTTAGGTCTTGGCGCTTACAGATTCCCATTCGGACGTATTTTTCATACGAAACATTTCAGATTATTTTCATTCTCGGGCATTTACACAAAACCCTACGGCACTGGTCGATGCCACGATTTCCGTGCACTGAAACTTTGAAGATGAGCCGATCAGGAAGTCAACGTCAATCAACGAGCCTCACCGACAAATTCCACCCGTTCAAAGAAAGAGATGAAACTCTCTAAATCGTGCTCGAAGGGACAACGACATCCGTCGAGGGATGTCGACACATTTCAGCCCTTGGATTTCATGTTACCAGAGCTCTGACGGTTGTCATTTCTCCACATTTCTCGACGTTCACTTCCAGGGATGCTGACGAATTTGAAACGGATGGAGGCGGAATATTGTGAGCCAGACAGGAAAATACTACCTGTATTGTTGGCGAATCTACACAGGTATAAGATATCTGAAGAATCAGACCTACTACATAATTCTGAACGCTCAGACGAACATTATTGGCTTGCCTACTATCAGATGACCACAGGTCTGAAATTCAGATTATCTGACTGATCTCGTCTGATGCAGACGTCTCTGGTGCCTTGCGTGTATTCCTATCCACCATGTGGCTGATTGTTATTGCTCAAAATTAGGTTAGGATTGGTTGGGCCTGATTAGACCACCGGTGCACAAACTTTGCGGTAGCTTACCATACAGATACCACGGCTTTGCTGTGTAGAAAGATGTTAGCTCTGAGTGACCAATCACCTACTTTTCCACCTAATCAGTCACATGCAACAGTACTTGTGCAATCACTACTTTTTTTCTTCTTCTTTGCCCAAGGCTCAGGCAGGGTGCTCAAAATCCCAGCACAGGCACTGACTGGCACTAGTAAGTTGTGAGTCGTGACCTAATAAGATTCTCACTTCTGCTAATCATGATGATCATTGAACAAGCTATGCCTACCGACCGAGTCGATTGAATGACTATTCCACCTCGTGATACCGTAGCTCATTCTGCTTGTGAGTGAACCGCCACAGGATAGTCGTGAGTTAGTGAACTGCTGCGCCCCTGTTACAGGGTTACAAACTTATTGTAATGTGCGTGGCGTGGCATCCCCTGCTCTGCTCTGCACTGCAGTGTGCAGCGCAGAGCTCCGGTGCACTGCTCCACCTAAGGCTTCATGGGTAACCTCTTGATCACCCAGTTGCATTCAGCATGGACAGCAGGCTCGCCAGCTCATCCTCCTCTCCCCCCTCCGCCACACCCCCCTCTCCCGCTGTTTCTGCCCTTCCCGAACCCACTGCTGCGTGCTGCATCATAGCAGGGGGGTGTGCTGCTGCAAGCACAGGCACAGGCGCCAGTGCAGGTGCTTGTGTATGTGAATGTGCTGCACCGGGCAATGAGAACCCAGGCGGAGCGAATGCCTGCGGATTGAACACCTGCGTGGCAAACGGCTTATGTGACATGGGCATGTGTGCTGCTGCTGCTGCTCCTGGGTAGAACGAAGCAGATCCGGACAGGTCTGTAGGTGTGGATGCTGACAGTAGCGTGGGGGGCAAGAGAGTGGTGTTGGGAGAGGGAGTGGGGAAGGAGGAGGAGGTGAGGGCAGTAGGCGGGGTGGCCAGGTGGTGTTGGCTTAAGAGGATCTGCTGCTGGAGTGCTAGCAGCTGCTGCTGCAGGTCATGCTGCTGTTGCAACAACTGCCGCTGCTGCTCCACCAGGTGGGAGTCTGAAGGCTGGCTCTGCTGCTGCTGTTGATACGCCTGCTGCTTGTTATGCTGCTGTTTTTGTTGCTGCTGCTGATGCTCCTGCTCCCGCTGCTCCTGTTGCTGCTGCTGCCACTGCTGCAGCCGCTGCTCTTCCTCTTTCTGCTGCTGCTGCTGCTGCTGCTGCTGCTGCTGCTGCTGCTGCTGCAAGAGCAGCTGGTTCTGGATTGATTGCTGTGCCTGCACCTGCTGGCCTCCCCACGCCTCCACGCCACCCCTCGCCTGCTCCTGCTGCACTGGCGGCTGCACCGGCTGCTGCACGGGCTGATGCAGCTCTGCCTCCACCTCACCCAGCGACAGCACCTTCCTTGCACTCGCTGCCCTTCCATGTGGTGCGGGAACAGGCGCAGCAGCAGCACTGGGAGGAGCAGCAGCGGTGCCGCCCCAAGAGTCTGGCTGAGGCCCCATGGAGGCTTGATGTGGGTCCTGAGCAGTAGAAGGGAACCCAGGAGGGGGACGGACCTGGGAAATAGGATTGGCGGGCTGCTGCTGCTGCTGCTGCTGCTGCTGTTGCTGCTGCTGCTGCTGCTGCTGCTCGGTTGGATGATCCAGGTGGTGCGGTTGGTCAGGATAGAGCGGTGCAGATGGGTTGGTGGTGTGTGGGGGATTGGGAGGCACATCATGTGACGGCTGTGGGGGTGGGCGTTTCTGTTTGTGACTGGGGGAGGGATGGGGCGAGGGGAGAGGGGACGCGTTTGTGGAAGGATGGGGGGAGGGATGGGGCGACAGGTGAGGGGAAGGGTGAGCGGAGGGATGGGGGGAGGGATGGGCCGAGAGATGAGGGGAGGGGTGTGCGGAGGGATGGGGGGAGGGATGGGGGGAGGGGTGAGCCTTGTGGGGCTGTGGTGCTTTGACAGTGGCTTTGGTGGTAGTGCTGCTGGTGTGGTTGGCAGCTGAAGATTTAGCAGCGGGACGAGAAGCAGCGGCAGTGGTGGCAGCGGTGGGGGCAGTGGTGGCAGCAGCAACAGCAGTAGCAGGAGAGAACCCTCCTCGCCTGGAAGCATTTCGGATCTGTGGTTTAAATTTGAACGACATAAGTGAGCGCACGGGGGAGGGGAAGGGGGCGAACACACATTAAGACGACTTTCGATGAGCCCAAAAATCAAAATATGCGCTTTGCAAGCAGAGAAATCAAGGAGGGATTGCTGTGTTGAATAGAGGGGGCAAAGGGGCAGGGGGGGGGAGAAAGGCATTGAGGATGCTGGAACGACACGGGGGGGGCAGAAAGTAGGTGGTGGTGAGGCACTCACCTCCTTCATGCGGCTGCCCAGCATGCGCGCACTACTGTCTCCCGAGAGTGGAGCATACCACGAAGCGAAAGGCACGCAGATAACGGGGCACCTCAGACGCAGCCACCATGCTCACACACTCACTCACCTCCACCATGCGGCCGCCCAGCGGCACGAAGTGCTTCTCAAGCAACCGTGCCACTGTCTCCCTTGAGTCCAGCACCACAAAGCCAAACCCTCGCGAGCGCATGGCCCCCGGCTCACTGGCTGCGCGGTCGGGCTCATACATCACCACGGCGTCCACCACTCCCCCGTAGTGCTCCTCGAAGTGCGATGCCAGGTCGTCCGATGCCACGTCGTACGGTAACCCGCCCACGAATATCTTGCTGCGAGGGGTGGGGTAGGGGAGTTGGGTGATAGAAAGGAGAGTGAAGGGGGTTGAGGAAGAGAACGGATTTAGAGAGAACAGCTTGTTGGAGGATGGGAGGAGGGAGGTGAGGAGGCGAGGAAATGGGGAGGTGGAGAGAGGAGAGTGGCGGGAGAGGGAGATGAAAGCGAGGAGCCGAGAGAGGCGAGAGTGGTGACTCACTAGGGCTGCAGAGCGAGGTCGTTTGAGAGAGCAATAGACTTGTTGCCTCGCCCTGCTAGAAAGCCACCAAGGAAACCACCACCACCAGCAGCAGCACTGGCGCTGCCACTGCTGGTGCTGCCACCCCCCCAGCTGTCAGCGCCTGTGCTCCTGGACTCCTCTGATTGGTCACCCCACTCCCATGACCCTGCCTCCCTGCCTCCTGCTCCTCCGCTTGCACTGCCCCAGGCATTTGAGCTGCTCTCCCATGGAACAAGATTGTTGCCGCCCTTGCTCTCACCACTGCCACTGCCACCGCCACCACCGCCAGGAGCAGCCACAGTATCCCAACCTGCGGCAACAGCAACAGCAGCAGCACTGGGAGCAGCCGCGTTCTTCCAGGCTGGTGGTGGGCCGCGGGGGGGTGGTTTGGGCACCTGTTGTAGCTCCTTCTGCCCGTGTGCAAACGTGCACTGCGAGCCCAGACTGCAAGAGCCTGTGCTAGACCACCGCCGACACAGCAACGTCTTGTACTTGTAGTTTGGATTGTATCCTGGCTTCTGCTCCTTCTGCTGCTGCTGCTGCTGCTCCTGCTCCTGCTGTTGCTGCTGCTCCTTCTGCTGCTTCTTCTGCTCCTTCTGCCTCTGCTTCTGCTGCTGCTGCTGCGTCTCCTTCCACCCCAGCCGCAGCTGATGCAACGAATCAGCCCACGGGGGAGCACCCGACCCCCCACCACCACCACCACCGGAAGAAACAGAGGCATCCCAAGGCCGATCCCCATCCGCATCAGAAGCAGCAGAGTCGCCTCCGCCCCACGCGCCCCACTCACCGCCTCCCCCGCGCCCCTCGCCCCGGGGCATGGGGGGCCCAGTCTCGCCCAGCATCTGGCGGAGCTCTGCGGACGTGGCGAGCTGGCCGGGCCTCCAGCCCCCTGCGTTTTCTATGCTGTTGGATGCACCAAAGGATAGCAGCACCGCCGCACATGCCACGTGGTCATGCTGGTGCGGGGGGAGTAGGGGAGGAAGGGGAGTGGCTTTTGAGTTGACTCAACGCTCTGCGGATGAGGTAAGCTGCCCGGGCCTCCAGCCCCCTGCGTTTTCTACGCTGTTTGATGCACCAAAGGATAGCAGCACCGCCGCACATGCCACGTGGTCGTGCTGGCAAGAAGGAGGGCGTGGGGGGAATGGAGGCGGAGGACAGGGAATGTACTAAGGCCGCGAGGGTTGTAATCTGTTACATGTGCCGTGCGGAACAGGTAACGAATTACAATGCAAGAATGATTGTACAGGCTCAACGCACGTGCTGCTCCCCCACTCACCACCAGCATACGCCCACGAGCATCATCACACCACACTCCCGGTCCCACTACGCCCGCTCATCTCCCCACCCATCTCCCACCAAGCAGCGTAGTGCCGCGGAGTCTCCCGAGCAACAGCGGCAGCATTTTTCGAGTGTTCCCGAGAAGCAGCTGCGACAAAACGCATCCCTGTAGCCTCACCTGAGCGGCGTAGTGCAGGGGAGTCTCCCGGGCAGCAGTGACGGCGTATTTCTGCTACAGAACATTCACAACAACACCTACAACAAAACCCACCCTAGCGTAACCCACCCCCAGCGAGAACCCACCCCCAGCGCTCACCCGAGCGGCGTAGTGCAGGGGAGTCTCGCGGGCAGCAGTGACGGCGTTGGCAGCAGCGGCCTCGCGGCCCAGCAGCACATCCAGCGCCTCACTGTGCCCGTGCCCCGCTGCCGTGTGCACCGCCGTCGCCCCCACGTGGTTCCCCGCCAGCACACTCGCCCCCGCTGATATGAGCTGCGAGAGAATGGCCGTGTCCACTGGCCGCCCGTTCCATGGGGTCGCCTGGAGGGGTTGGATTGGGGGGATGGTGCGGGTGGGTGGGCGGGTGGGTGGGTGGGTGGGCGGGTGGGTGGGTGGGTGGGTGGGTGGGTGGGTGGGTGGGTGGGTGGGTGGGTGGGTGGGTGGGTGGGTGGGGAGGGAGGTGGTCATGCAAAGAAGAAGGGAAGGGAGAGGGATGGAGAACAGGTGGCTGCGATGCCCCCGCGTGGTTCCCCGCCAGCACACTCACGCCCGCTGATATGAGCTGCGACAGAATGGCCGTGTCCACTGGCCGCCCGTTCCATGGGGTCGCCTGGGGGGGGGGGGTGATTTGGTTCAAGGGGATGGTGCGGGTGGAGGGGAGGCCCGGAGGGGAGGATAGGGCAGGCAGAGAGGTCAAGGGAATGAAACAGGCAGGGACGAGGTAGCTGGGGGGGGGCCCTAGCCACACTGCCTACGGCTCCTAAAAAGCAGCATCTCTTCAACCCCCACCCCGCCTCTTCCAATCTGCGCCCATCCGTCGTCTCCCCCCATCCACACTTCACCGCACCGCACCGCACCTGTCGGAGCACCCAGTGCAGAGCGGTGTTGCCGTCCCCATCGCTGTCATTCACAGCCGCACCGGCGTCGAGCAGCAACCCCACCACCATGCCCTCATTGCCCGCTGCTGCCCGCACCACAGGCACCTACGGCACCTGTTGCACCAACAACCTCCCACCTGATGCCCCCCCCAACCCCTTCACCCCTCACCGAGCATCCCCCCTCTCCCCCCCCCCACCTTCCTCCCACGCACACCTGTCGGAGCACCCAGTGGAGCGCAGTGTTGCCATCCCCATCGCTGTCATTGACAGCAGCGCCAGCATCCAGCAGCAGTCCCACCACCATGCCGTCATTGCCTGCTGCTGCTCGCACCACCGGCACCTGGTGCACGCTCGGCCCGTGCCCTGACAACGGCGGGTTGAACAGCAGAAACGCCTCCAGCACCTTCAGGCCTCGCATCCGCAGCTCCTGACACCGTGCCTCCGCTGCTCCTGCTGCTCCTCCTGCTGCTCCTCCCGCTGCCTCTGCCGCTCGCTTTTCCTTTGCTGCCTTCTTCTTCTTCCCCTGCTTGCTCTCCGACACCCCGTTGCCGTTGCCGTGCTCAGTTTCGCGCTTCTCTCGCTCTGCGTGCAGCAGTCGCAGCACCTGCTGCTGCTCGCGCTCCTGCTGCTCCTTCTCCTGCTCGCCCACCAGCACCTCCTGCCACGGCTCCAGCAGCATTACCCCCATTGCGCCCAGCCACGCCGCACGCTTCGAATGATGCACCCTCCTGCTCCGCTCACTCCGCTCACTCCTCTCACTCCTCTCGCTCCTCACACGCCGGTCACAGGATCTAGGCGACGAAACCCCATCCCCATCCTCGCAAGCATCAAGGTACATCTCATCCTCCTCCTCGTCCTCTTCCTCTCGCTCGCTCCCACGACCCCCGCGGGCCCTCGCCAACGGCACGCGGGAGAGGTCGAGGAGATTGGAGAGGATAACATCCAGGAGGGTGAGAGAGGGGTGGCCGTGCATCCACTGGCACGCGCCGAGAGAGACGGCGGCGAACCAGGGGTGCTGCGAGGGGGGCACCGCTGCGTTCATGAGGGGCGAGCCCCCCGAGAGGAGCAGCGCGACGAGTGGCACCAGGCGGAAGCAGCCGGCTAGCGTGAATGCCACACGGAGAGCGTCAGAGGCGTGCTGAGGGGCAAGATGGGAGGGGAAGTTCGGAGAAAGGAAAGGGGGGAAGGGGGGGTGAGCGAGGCTCTTGGGGAAAGGACACACACACAGGTACCGGCAAAGAGGCAGCAGCCGCAGCAGCAGCGGCGGCAGCGGCAGCAGCAGCAGTGGCAGCGGCAGGAGCAGCAGCGGCAGCGGCAGCAGCAGCGGCGGTGGCGGCAGCAGCAGCGGCGGCAGCAGCAGCGGCGGCGGCGGCGGTGGCAGCAGCGGCAGAAGCAGCAGCAGCAGCAGCATGAATGATGAGCACCTGGAGCAGCAGGCGGATGGAGTCGAGGTTGCACTCGTGCCTGAGCGTGGTTTTCTTTTCTTCTCTACTCGTCTCATGATTCTCAAAAATGACCCCAACACAGCATGAGCGATGTGATGAGCACCTGGTGCAGCAGGCGGATGGAGTCGAGGTTGCGCTCGTGCCTCAGCGTGTTCACCACTCGCAGCGGTGCTGTCTGCGCCCCCCAGTCAAACTGCACGAGGTGGCGAGGGGAGAGGAGGGGAGCGGAGCGGCGGGGGGTGGGGGAGGGAAAGTGGGATGAAAGAGCAGATGGAGCCTACACTTGTCAGCATGGGTGCGTTGTGCGTCCCTACCCAACCACTCGCCTGTTACCCCACTCCCCCCCCCCTCCCCCCCCTCCACTCACGTGCAGTCGCTTGGAGAGCAGAGCTTCCTCGAGTGCGGTGAGCCCCAGCGGCCCCGCTGCCAGGCTCGCGTCTGCCCCTGCTGCCAGCAGGGCTGCTATGCACCGCGCACTGCTCACACGCACAGCCGCACGGGGGACGGTAGGAGGAGGGGAGGGAGGGAGGGGGGGAGGCAGCACGCAGTGCAGGTATGGGTGGGATAGGTGGAGGGATGGTGTGGAGGGAGGGATGTGATGGTGACGGGCAGGTGGCATGACAGGCAGCAGCGCTGCAGCGCAGTGTGCCTGACCAGACCAGAAGAATCTTGCCAAGAGGACTGTGTTGGGGACTAGTGCTGTGAACGCTGTGTATCCAATCCAATCCAACAGATGGCCTCCCCAATCCCCACCATTCCCCACCATTCCCCTCCACTCCCCACCCCACCATGCCCCACCACGGCCCGGCCCAGCAGCACGAGTGCACACACACACACCTGTGGAAGCGCGCGGCCATGTGCAGGGCTGTGAGCGCACCCACGTGGTGCCTCCCGTGCTGTGCTCGCGCGGTAATCTCGTCCACCCTCACCGCCCAACATGGCTGCTGGGGAGCAGGGGTGGACAGGACCGGACCGGACAGGGAGGGACATGGGGGGGGCACGCATGTCCGCCGACCTGCTTCAACCCATTCACGCATGTATGTGCATGCATGCACACATGCATCGATGATTATCCATCTCCTCATCCTGATCCCCCCGAACCCCTTATCCCCTATCCCCCTCTCCCGCTATTCCCGCTATTCTTTTTTTTCCTCTCCCCGTTTCCCCCCAATTTCCACACCCCCCATCCCTGATCCATCCACTTCCAGAGCACGTCACCGGCACACTCACGTGATTAGGCTCCACGTCAGCACCAGCGGGCGTGATTGCGATGACAGCCTGGCAGCATGCCACGGCATCGCACACACACGCGCACGCCAGCGCCCGTCGCACCACCTCCCCAGCCCTCTCCAACTTCACCTCTCTCTCCCCCCTCTTCCCTTTCCTCTCCTCCCCCTCCTCGCCCCCCTCTCCTGCCCCCTTGCCCCCTCCCCCTTTCTCCTTGCCCCCCTTTCCCTTCCCTTTACCCTTCCCCTTGCTTTTTTCCTTCCCCTTCCCCCCTTTCCCGTCCTTGCCACCCTTCCCGTCTCTTCCCAGGCCTCCCGTTTGAGCCAGCTCAACCTCTTTCCATTCCTTCGCCCCCTCCTCCTCCTCCTCCCGCTCCCCCTCCTCCTCCTCTTCGTCCTCCCCAGCCTCCACCACTAGAATCTCCGCTAGCCCGAGCGCTTCTAGCGCCTGCCGGATTACACGCCGCAATTCGCGGCGGTCGTCGCGGACGACGCAGCGCGCTAGCGGCGAGTCGATAGGGACCATGAGCGCCGCAAGCGCCGCCGCCACATCCGGGTCTAGAGCGCACGCGACGTCCTCTTTCTCCTTCTCCTCCTCCTCCTCCTGCTGTTGCTGCTGCTGCTTCTGCTGCTCCTCTTGCTGCTTCTTCTCTTCCGCCAGCGCCGCGGCTTTCGCGCCCTTTCCGCCTTTTTTCTTTCCGCCAGCCATCGCGTTTCCCCCCTCTGTCGTTCCCCGGCTGGCTTATCGCCCGAACCGACAACGTCCGAGCCGCGGCTTCTCGGCGGCTTTTGAGACGTCTGAGCGGACAAATATCGTCAGAGCGGACAACGTCTGAACCACGGCTTCTCGGCGGCGCAAGCAGCCCTCGAGAGCGAGCGAGCGAGTTTGAGAGCTTTTGAGGCGTCCCAACACGCAAGGCGCCTTTGAAGGCGGTGGGGAGCGTAGGGCGCAAAGCGGATATGCGGACAGAGGATATGCGCAGAGCCCGCTAAACCCGCTCACGCGCAATTCGCAAATTCGTTCAAGAGCACGACTGAATCTCGCCGAGCAGAGAGAGAGAGTACGAGCAGGGGCACGAGGAGAGGAGTGGGTGCATTGGAGTGCAGGGGAGTGGAGTGGAGTTGAGCGCGGGGAGAGCTGTATCGGCAGGTCGCGGTCGCGCGCGGACAGGCCAGGAGGACAGCAATGGCACATAATCAAGTCACTATTGAGAATTCCCAAAAAATACACACCCAACCACACCGCTGCTTATCTCATCTCCCCATCACATCACATCCTCTAAACCCGAAGTGACAACTTTCGCACGGGACGTCTCGAGGCGTCGTGGATTGTAATCTCATCGCATCCCCTTGATCTGCGGGAGGGCTGCTACACGACGGCACGCCATGCACAGCACAGCGTTCACGTCTTCGCTTGGGTACGCCGAAAGAATGAACTCGTTATCCAAATGTCAGTATTCTGATATAAGTGATTTCACTACATAAGGTGGTGTAATAAGATGATATTACCGGTACTCTGCTCACGATAATACCATTTCCAGCTTTCTTTAATTCTGGCCGTCCGTTCACATCTCTCTACTCTAGCATACGCTTTGCCATTGCTACGCTACCCCAAACCTACAGCCTCTCTCTCCGTCCACTCATCCAGCCAAACTACCGGTACTACATGGCACTACACTACATGCACACTAGCACGTTGAGAATTCTCTACACCCCATTCCCATTCTACGCAACTAAATGTTACTCGCAGGCAGGCAGACACCCTACTTTTGCAGGTCCAATCAACTTAGCAGCAGCTGCCTGGTACGATCTGAACTACCTACTGGGTACTACGTACTACTACATACCGGTAGTACTTACTTTCATAAACTACAAGGCGCACATTCTTGTACACTTGATGGGCAGTGTTCAATGCTCAAACGCTCACATCACATCATCCTGCTCCGCATGCACTGCCACCAAGGAGAGCTGCGCAGGAACCACCTACATCAGTCGTGTTATAGAGCGGTGAGTCGTGCCACATCAGCATGCGTGACATGAACCAATCGTGGAGAGGCGGGTCGGGTGACATGGCTTCTGGGGGTGACGGATCAACGACCACCGATCCTGGGATTGGATTTGGAAGGGAGTGCGTGAGGAGGTGGGTGGACTGAACTTTGAATAACAGTGCAACCACGCACGTACACACGCACACACACACACACCATTCACCCACAATCACCCACACCCACACCCACGCACACTAATCATGCGCATTCCCTCTCCAAAAGCACCATCACCATCCTCCCACACGTACCCCATCGGTCATCCTTGCCCACAGAGGCAGCACGGCGCGGCAGCTTCGACGGAATGATCTTAACAGGGGCGGGCTTAGCCGACGTGCTGCCAGGGCTCTTCTTCTTGGCCGCACTGGCAGCGCTGGCAGTGCCGGCCGTGGTGGCAGCGAGGTGCAGGTCGTGCCATGACTGTGCCACTGCCACCGCCATCAGCGCCACCACATCCAGCCGCTCGTGCGGTTGCACCTGCAGGGAGAGGGGGGTATGGATGGTGGGGTAGGGGGAGAGAGCGGTGGGAGGTGGGAGCAGAGAATGGGGCAATGAGGAGAATCGACTGAACACTGACTGATTGTAAACAGGAGAATCTGAGATAGCTTGATAGGGTGATGTAGTCAATTCGGATGTTACTACATAGAGTGTGAGATGCAGAGGCAAAGAGAGGGACCAAGGGGAGGGTGGCTGGAGGGACTGGCTTGATTACCATCAGGTGGTAAGGAGGGCGAGGCTCTCACACACATGCCCACATGCACGCACACGTGCACACGCACAACCACGCACAACACAGACACCACCACCTACTACTGACCCCTTCCCCCCCCTCCCCCACGCACCTCAATTCCCCCTGTGCGCCAGTTGAAGAGTGCAGTGGCCACTCCCCCCGGGCAGTCCTCTGGATACCGCACCACCGTCACATACCCCGCCCCCTCCCCCTCCCTGTCCTCCCCCTCCCCCTCGCCCCCTGCGCCTCCCACGCCCCCCGCACCCGCTCCGCCTCTCTCCCCCCTGCCCCCATGCGCCGCTGCTGCACCGGCTGTGCTGGACGAGCGGAGGAGTGCGGAGGAAGAGGAGGAGGAGGAGGAGATGGGGGGAGAAAAGGTGGAGAGAGGGCGCGAGTATGCGAGTCGACGACCGGGAGCGAGAGCCATCTGGGGGTGGTCATGTGGGTGGGGGTGTTGAGGGCACGATGAGTGGGGAGGAATATTGAGAGATTGTTTAGAGTAGAAGAGAATATGATGAGAGATGAGTGGAGGGCGGTAGTGGGCAGGAGAGGGATGTAGTGGGCAGGAGAGGGATGTAGTGGGCAGGAGAGGGATGTAGTGGGCAGGAGAGGGATGTAGTGGGCAGGAGAGGGATGTAGTGGGCAGGAGAGGGATGTAGTGGACAGGAGAGGGATGTAGTGGGCAGGAGCAGCGGGAGGTATCGGGCAGGAGAACGTTTTAGCAAAGCTGGTCACAAGCACGCACGTACCGGCGGGCCTGGAACCTTAGCCACATGGAATCGCAGGCCAGGGAAGGCCGGCGCACTGGCAGCTGAGGAGGACGAAGACGAGGAGGAGGCGGAGGCGGAGAGGGAGGCGGAGGAGGGGAGCGAGGAGGTGGAGGGGAGGTGCGAGTGGCGGAGGGAGACTTGCAGCGTCCAGCCGGAGTAGGCCATCCAGGTGCGCTGTGTTGCCATGGTGTGGTGGGTCCTGAGCTGACACACCTCGTCCACTCGCTCCCCTGGGATGCCATGATGGGACGGGAATGCACACAGGGGTTACCGAGGAGAGTGGGGACTTGGAGCGTCCAGCTCCAGCCGGAGTAGGCCATCCAAGTGCGCTGCGTTGCCATGGTGTGGTGTGTCCTCAGCTGACACACCTCGTCCACTCGCTCCCCTGGGATGCCATGATGGGACGGGAATGCACACAGGGGTTACCGAGGAGAGTGGGGACTTGGAGCGTCCAGCTCCAGCCGGTTTAGGCCATCCAAGTGCGCTGCGTTGCCATGGTGTGGTGTCCTCAGCTGACACACCTCGTCCACTCGCTCCCCTGGGATGCCATGATGGGATGGGAATGCACACAGGGGTTACCGAGGTGAAGGAGGGAGGAGAGGAACCATCAGTAGGCGGGGAACAGAGAGAAGGTAAGAGTTCAAGTTAGAAGAGAGGATGGCACAATGGGGAACGGCAAGGGAGGATGGGAAGGGGATGGGATGGGATGGGATGGGATGGGATGGGATGGGATGGAATGGGATGGAATGGGATGGGATGGAATGGGATGGGATGGGATGGGATGGGATGGGATGGGATGGGATGGGATGGGATGGGATGGGATGGGATGGGATGGGATGGGATGGGATGGGATGGGATGGGATGGGATGGGATGGGATGGGATGGGATGGGACGGGATGGGATGGGATGGGATGGGATGGGATATGGGATGGGATGGGATGGGATGGGATGGGATGGGATGGGATGGGATGGGATATGGGATGGGATATGGGATGGGATGGGATGGAATGGGATGGGATGGGATAGGATGAGATGGGATAGGATGAGATGGGATGGGATGGGATGGGATGGGATGGGATGGGATGGGATGGGATGGGACGGGATGGGATGGGATGGGATGGGATGGGATGGGATATGGGATGGGATGGGATGGGATGGGATGGGATGGGATGGGATGGGATGGGATGGGATATGGGATGGGATATGGGATGGGATGGGATGGAATGGGATGGGATGGGATAGGATGAGATGGGATAGGATGAGATGGGATATGGATTATGGGATGGGATGGGATGGGATGGGATGGGATGGGATGGGATGGGATGGGATGGGATGGGATGGGATGGGATGGGATGGGATGGGATGGGATGGGATGGGATGGGATGGGACGGGACGGGATGGGATGGGATGGGATGGGATGGGATGGGATATGGGATGGGATGGGATGGGATGGGATGGGATGGGATGGGATGGGATGGGATGGGATGGGATGGGATGGGATATGGGATGGGATGGGATGGGATGGGATGGGATGGGATGGGATGGGATGGGATGGGATGGGATATGGGATGGGATATGGGATGGGATGGGATGGGATGGGATGGGATGGGATGGGATGGGATGGGATGGGATGGGATGGGATGGATGGGATGGGATGGGATGGGATGGGATGGGATGGGATGGGATGGGATGGGATGGGATGGGATGGGATGGGATGGGATGGGATGGGATGGATGGGATATGGGATGGGATGGGATGGGATGGGATGGGATGGGATGGGATGGGATGGGATGGGATGGGATGGGATGGGATGGGATGGGATGGGATGGGATGGGATGGGATATGGGATGGGATGGGATGGGATGGGATGGGATGGGATGGGATGGGATGGGATGGGATGGGATATGGGATGGGATATGGGATGGGATGGGATGGAATGGGATGGGATGGGAAAGGATGAGATGGGATAGGATGAGATGGGATATGGATTATGGGATGGGATGGGATGGGATGGGATGGGATGGGATGGGATGGGATGGGATGGGATGGGATGGGATGGGATGGGATGGGATGGGATGGGATGGGATGGGATGGGATGGGATGGGATGGGATGGGATGGGATATGGGATGGGATATGGGATGGGATGGGATGGGATGGGATGGGACGGGATGGGATGGGATGGGATGGGATGGGATGGGATGGGATGGGATATGGGATGGATGGGATGGGATGGGATGGGATGGGATGGGATGGATATGGGATGGGATATGGGATGGGATGGGATGGAATGGGATGGGATGGGATAGGATGAGATGGGATAGGATGAGATGGGATGGGATGGGATGGGATGGGATGGGATGGGATGGGATGGGATGGGATGGGATGGGATGGGATGGGATGGGATGGGATGGGATGGGATGGGATGGGATGGGATATGGGATGGGATGGGATGGGATGGGATGGGATGG